>JAYMTP010001325.1:0-24773 GCA_036897365.1 Geranium brycei | reverse complement strand
GTCGTCGCGTCTGGATAGACATCCTTCTGTTAATGTTTATCTGAACTGATTGAAACACGTCAACATGCATCATTCTGTCATCTAAACAAAATAGCCAATTTGTTCGTAACTACAAGTTCCAACAAACAGACCATCAGAAAGTGGTTGGAATTTAGTTTCTAATCAGCAAAAGGAATATAACTTTATTGAATATTGATGTAACCAACAAGAGCTTCCAAGAAGGAAGCAAAAGTCAACCACAAACAATAGAGAAAAAAAGAAAGTGGTTGGAATGTATAGAACACATCAGATGTAAACTCTAAAACAAAACAAAATATCGTGTTAACCATATTTCATTCTTCTCAGTTCATGTAAAAAAGTGAATTACACATGTAAATGAAAGTTTAAGCCTACCTCGATAAGTGTTAAGTTTCGCTGAAGGCGGCCATGCCTTTAACTTTCAGCTGCAAGGGAGGACTACGCTCGATTTGGGATGATATGCGAGTAATGGTGGTCGTAGGAATGTCGATTTCAGATGGAGATATAAGTGTTTGTGTCAGATATGTAACTATAAAGATGAGAGAAATTATAAGAATATTCAATTTTAACTACACCTTAAAAATAGTTTTAACAGAAATATAAAAATACATATTTTTATAAAGAGATAATAGTCATTGAAAATTCAATTTTCCCTACGGCCAGGCACTTTAGACTCGAAATAGGTTTGGAACTGGAAATAAATGGATCTGGAATTGAAAAATCTGTACGTAATGGTTTGGTGTTGAGTCTGAATGTAAGAGAAACATTCAATTTCAATTCGGTTATGGTTCTCAAAACTCAGAACTTCTGGTCGCCTAATAAGAGCCTAACCAGTTTGCGTGGCCACATGTACGCCTCTCGTTCACCCACATATATAATTTATCTTTCATTAGTATTTTGTTTGTAAATTTTATATTTCGATTATAAATCGTAACATTCTCTTTTAGTTGGTATATTATATAATTGCAAATTTAATGTTTATTTTGCAATAAATTGGGTTCAAATTAGATTTTTAAATCAAGTATAAATTCAAGATCGAAAACTAATTGATTCCAATATGGTAATATCATAACAGACCCAGAACCAAATCGTTTCTCATATAATGGGGCTGGGTTTGGTCCCCCTATATTGAAAACTGAAGGGTTCGATTCGAGTTGGTTTTGACTGGTTCGGAACTGTGCCCACCCCTAATTTTCCCTATTAGCATAATCCTATTTGTTTGAGCGGAGGTACCACGCAACTTGTGGGTTGAAAAATGAGAAGTAGCTCCTGATTCTCGTGGTCCATGTAATGTGTTTGTTCATAAATAAAAGGAACCACCAGCCTTAACGCCTAGCTCAGTGAAACAACAAATGAGAGAAAGAATCAGAAGTGGAAGATGATGGTAAACGCAGTTTTAAAGGAAAGTTGGTATTGAACCTACCAATGCACATCGATCCTTCAAATTTGAATAATAGCCGCTGATTATGCTATGTCTGTTTCCACATGAATGGCCTCCTTTTACGACCAACTCTAACCAAAAAGGACTCTTCTTGGGCCAAGGTAATTTTAGTTTCCATTATTAATTATTAATAATATTAACGACGACCCGTGTGTGTGTTTTTTGATTTTGAATTTAGTAATAGAATATTTAAATTAGCTTATAAGGAGTGAGGGGACATGTGAAGAAAAGTAGTGAAGTGAAGGTGCTTGGCGTGAGACACCAAACCAGACCTGCCTTTGCCTCTGCCGTAGCCGATTTTCATTAAATTGAGTACTTACAATTTTATCAATATAAATATTACCTTTTTTTTGAATATTATGTTAAATTCTTGTTATGTAAAGCCATTTGGCTCTTCTCTCTGTTTCTTGTTTTGGTTGTTTTTGTTTCTTGCATATTGAAAAATAAACATATTGTTTTGGGCTTTGGGAAATGGGGAAGAAACTGCTCTCAGTTATGTCTCTCTCTCTTGGGTTATTTCGTAAATTGGAGATTACTCACCATTTTTAAATTTTAATCTCTTGTCCATATTTTCCCATTTTGTTTTCTCAATTCATATTCTCTCCTCCCAAGATCATCTCTTCTCTTTCTCTCCTCCCAATTTTCTCAACTGGGTTTGTTTTTTTCTTCAATAATATGGAAAGAAGAATCAGATTGACGCCTGGGTTTTGTGTTGTTCTGTGTTCTCTCTCAGGTTCTTAGATCGACCGGCTTCGTCTCTCCGATTACGTAAGTTTGTTTCTGGGTTTCTATTATCTTGGTTTTTTTGTTTGCTTTTGCTTTTTCCATCGGTGGATGGTTAATATACAATTTCAAAAGATGTTTTTTTTATAAATTTTATGGGTTCCGGCTTCTCTTGGTGTTTGGTTTAATCTCTGAAAGTTATAATCGGAGGTTGATGTTGGTGTTTAATCTCTGAAGATGCTGTGTGGTTTTGTGCTGAGTCTCTTGAACCTGCTATTGTTTTCACATTTGTTGTTTGGGTTGAGAAAAAGGAAAAAAAATCACATTATTATAGCTGTGTCTGTGCTTGTCATTTGATGATGGGTTTGATGTGTTTTCTTCTATGACATTTGTTTAAGAATGTGGATTGTGCTGTTGATTGTGTGGTGGCTTTGACCTTTGTGTTTGACAATCATCAGTACTGTTTAGAATCATAGATCTTTGAAGGGTTCTTGGTTATGTAATTTTTATCCCTGTCAGCTGCTCAGAACTGGTTATAGTGATCCATTTTCCAGGCTTTATGCTTTATGCTTCATGGCTATGGCATTGTGGTTGTTTGTTTTGCATCTGAAATGTTGGGAATGTCTATGAGCTAACTTTTGAGAGGATCAGAAGTTTGCTACTCTATCCCAGCTGTGAAAGGGGATGACGGGTGGCTCATTGCCTCGGTGGACTGCTATACATATCAACATGACATCGATTTCGAATTTATTGTTGCTTTATACTTTGTGATGTTAAGTAATTCATATCGGCTGGTTTTCCTTAATACTTTCAGGACCTTTCTGCTGAAGGGTTGAGTCATTGAGTGATTTACGCATCTGTTCGGTTCACTTTGTTTTATTGCATGAGAAGTGTAGTTGCTATCACATGCTTTTGTCCTTGAATGTAATTATCTTTTGGATAAATTTGTATGAATGAAGGAAATCCTCATGTAGCATAACGTTGGGAATAATTTGTATAAATTTTGGCTGGCAAGGTCAATTCTAATTATTGGGATACATTTTTCTGTTGGGTACTAGGCACTACACCAGTACTATGGTAGCATTCCTTTGGTGATGTATCTAATGTTTTTATTGCCATTTCCTTCAGATTTGCCAGAAGGCCTGGGCTTTGTTCTGTTGTGTTTGAACACTTTTGTATCCCTTATAAATAATTTATAAGGAGATCTATACTAGCTCTAATGGAAGGGCAAAGAGGCACTATTGGTTCCATGCATGAATCCTTCAATTTTGATCATGGGTCTTCATCAAGTAACGCCACAATTGATCCTCAGATATGCTGGAACAATATGAGGAATCAGGTAGAAATTGGGTTGCCAGATTATATTCTTCCCGGTGACAGAAATGGTACATATATGAATCCTGTTGATCTTGAACAACAGAACATGACTGGTTGGGGCATTGGAGAGCCCAGTTCTAGAAACACCCAACATGAGCCTAGTCAAGATGAGCGGAAGGTACAAAGTGGATGGTCATCATCAGTTGATGCTTTTGTTGTTCAGGGTCCAAGGTTAGAAGAACGAAGGTTTGAACCAACTAATGTCCTATCTCTGGACAATATTAACGGGAGCTCAGTGTTCACGCAAAGTGCAAACTCTGGTATGATTTCACAGGGTCTAAACTTAAATGAAACTATCGTTGGTCATGAGGATGATACTTGTCAGGTTATGGGAGGTCATAATTCATACAAGTCCACTGGATCAGAAAATGAGCAACTTCCACCCACTGGTGGTTCTGATCCCTTTTTCCTTCATCCTGGATGTGGTGGATTTTTGGTGGAAGACAATGAAGGCAGAGCAAGTTCTTCCTTGGAAGGGCGGCGTGTCTCCTGTAAAAGAAAGGCAGTTGAAGGAAATGTTGGACAGTCTTCTGCAAGTGGCAGTGGCAGCTATTTCCAGCATGCAGAAAGTGGTGTTTGGCCTCCTGTTTCTGCTCAATATAATAGGGGCAGCAGCCTAAGTATTTCTGCTCCATCAGAACAGATGGACATGCACGGGGTTGGTGTGAGAGGGATTTCTTCTGACAGTCAACCTGACTGGGCTAGAGTGGGAAGTGCTGAAGCCTGTCAAAGAAACTTCCGTGCAAGGACAAATCCTTCTAACCATCAAGACCCAATATTATCTACTTCCTTTTCAACCTCAAATGCTGTTAGACGCCCAAGTAGGTCATCTTCCAATCAATCAAGGCCTCTTCCCATGAACCATTCTCTGGACTTCAGGTCAACTGCGGTGATAGATGATACGAATCCTCAAAACCAAACTCCTACTATCCAAGTTCAAGTTTTGCCACAGAATGAGGAACCATTTAGGTGGAATGGAAATTCTAGCTCAAGAACTGCCAGGTCTTCAAATTCTTCCAATCCTGGAGATAGGGATACTGTATCTAGGGAGGAAGCTTGGCCAAGAAACATTCCGAGACATATCTTAGAACACCCTAGGTTTATATCAGCCCATACAATGAGAAGTTTGATTCGCAATCCAACACATGGTAATCTGACTGGTCAGAATACTAGTGTTACAGGAGATGTAGCTTCTACATCTAGGATTGGCTCAAGTTCTGGTGTGCATCCATCAGTAGCTCCTTCCTGGGTTGCTCACCACAATTCTCCTTCACGATCCTCGCGGAGGTTATCAGAATATGTTCGGCGATCTATGTTTTCTTCTGTCGGTTCTGAACCTGGAGGCCTTAGCAGTAATCATTCTTCACTTCTTTCAGGCCTCCCCCCACCTTCCTCACAAGATATGACACATCAACCCGGGGATGGTAACCCAGTGCATCGTCAACCATACCCCATGCTAGCATCATGGACTCAGAGTCAAGGTGACAATGTTCTAGGATTTCCCCATCCACTCCGTGCTCTGGCTTCTGGCAGTGAGGGAAGACGCAGGCTTGCATCTGAGGTATTTTTCAATACTCTCACTTGCTATTAATTCTCTTATTTGAAAACCAAAGTGGATAGTACTATTTGGAGCAGAAAAATATGTTGATGCCACTATTTTTCCAGTTGTGTGATTCAGATTTCCTTAGAACTGATCTAAATTCACTGCCTGGTTAATTTTATTAGTACTTGTAGTGGAAGTCCCCATCTTATTCATTTTTGTCTCCTTATTATAGTGTTTAGCTTAGTCACACTCACACGTTGAAATTTGATTGAAAAACAGCACAACATCTTCTGTCACATCTCGTAATTTGTCTCTCTTATATATATGTATACAGAAAATTCCTGTCTTCATTACTTTCCATCATTTTTTGGAGAATCAGATGTATCTTGTTTCCTTAGTTGTTGAGGTGTGACAGTCATATATATTGTTTTTGAATCATAGAACCTTATATTATTCTTAAAATTATTTATACTCGTTGATATAAAGTACAAATATCTTATAAAAATGGTAATGCATTGTTGTATTATCAACAGAAGAATGGTTTGTTCAACCTATTTTAGCCCATTCAAATTTCTATTTGATTTTGTGATTGGCCTAGTCTAGTGTTAACGATTAATCCAAAATCAAAACTTGAGAATAAACTTCATCATCCACTCGTTTAATGTGGCTTTTGTTCACTTTTTATAATGTAGTTTTCTAGCAAACTTGTTGGCAAGTGCATAAGAAATAGATTTAAGATTGAAACAAGGGTGAGGTGGGGTTGCTAATCTTGCTAGGAGTCTGCATGGAATATTGAATAATATCTATTGGATCAAAGCTCTTCATTTTTTAATTGAAGCAACACTTCTCGGCTTCTTGGTAGGAATGGCAACGGGGTGGTTTAGTGATCCCTGTCCCCGTGCTCCATCCCCGCTCATAAAATTTTCCCCGTCCCGTACCCCACCCCGACGGGGATGGGAGTCACTGATCCCCGAACCACCCCGAAAACATATAGTTAAATGACTGAAAAATCCAAAAATATTATTAAATAAATGAAAAATCAAGCAAAACATAATTTCAAGCACTGTGTTCTAAATCACCTGAGCATCATTTCAATAAACAGAACAATTGGATTTTCTCTTTCATCTTCAATTCTATATGCGAGTAATTTAATATAGGGGTAATTATAGATCAGTATAGCCGCTGAAACCTCATTCCAGGATCAGTTACCCAAGTTTGAAAATTTTTTTCTCGGGCCTGAGACCCTGCCCTGCCCCCAATACATTTTCAAGAAATGAAGTCCCGGTCTTTTTTGAAAATGTATTGGGGACTGGGCAGGGAAGGGTCACCCCATCCCCCAAAAAATCCCCTGACCCTCGTCCTGATCGGGGCGCGGTTTTTTGTTGTTGCTGTCCCTACTTATTGGGGGTAAGCATAGTATAATTGAAGAATAAAAGTGTAATTGGGGAGTTTCCTCAGAGTCTGACTGGTTAAAGGCATACATGTGAGAAGGTTAAGGCAAAGTTTCATAGCATTTCCC
Source organism: Geranium brycei (assembly GCA_036897365.1). Taxonomy (NCBI): domain Eukaryota; kingdom Viridiplantae; phylum Streptophyta; class Magnoliopsida; order Geraniales; family Geraniaceae; genus Geranium; species Geranium brycei. The sequence goes on along the minus strand of JAYMTP010001325.1, from coordinate 18,152 downwards.
TTGTAGATGGTGGTCATAATTTAAGTGAGTTGTAGATATAAATGGGTTCTTTTTACATTTGTGGTCCTATCCTCCTACTTTTCTATGCAAAATGTATCTTGAACTCTTGCATAAATATGTTTTATCAGATTGATCCATATTTTTTCATACTTGTTACTGGTTTTGGAAAAAAACCACTCAATTGAAGCTTTACACTGTTTCTTTGTGTGAAGCAGATACGAAATGTCTTGGATCTCATGCGTAGGGGTGAGGGTTTGCGTTTTGAGGTAAGATTGTAATGCATATTATGTATTTGAGCAGAGCACGTCAGTAGAATGACAGTTTTCAAACCAGACCATCCGCCATAATTTATCCAAAATTTGGTGATACCAGTTGTATGTATTAAATAAGCTGTCTTTACAAGTGAAGTGACTTACAGTGTATTTTTTATCTTCTTAACATATGTAGTCATCTTATGTTTTTTATTGGTCGTGTTTGCCAGGACTTAATGCTCCTTGACCAGTCGGTGTTTTTTGGGCTAGCTGATATTCATGATCGACACAGAGACATGCGACTTGATGTTGATAACATGTCGTATGAGGTAAGATAGACAGCAATCAATGACAATATGTGGTGTCACGTGTTTCCTGCATTGACAATGTTCTCATTTTTTGGGGGGTTTTAGGAGTTGTTAGCTCTGGAAGAGCGCATTGGAAATGTGTGCACCGGGTTGAATGAAGAAGCAATAGTATCTCGTCTGAAACAGAGAAAATATTCCCATTCAGGGGGTGTTCAGACAGAAACTGCTGAAGAACCATGCTGTGTCTGTCAGGTACTTAAATTTCTCTTACCCACCTGACGCCTAGGTTAAGGCTTCAACATATTATAAGACACGGGTTGAACCAATCACTTGTTGAATAACGTGCAGGAGGAGTATAGTGATGGAGAAGACGTTGGAACATTGGAATGTGGGCATGATTTCCATAGGGACTGTATTAAGCAATGGCTGATGCAGAAGAACATATGCCCCATTTGCAAAACAACAGGCTTGTCTACATGATGCTTATGCCAGGCCAATGGTTTTGAGGGTCGGAGAAGAATCTCCATAGGGTTTTGATGACAAATCCAAGTTTAGCTGTTTATTCTTGTTCTTCTAATCAAGCCTAAGCCGGTCCACTCTAAAATGAAGGGTAGGGGGAGGTTTCTTTAAGCAGCAGCGGCCCTAGCCCTAGTGGATGGGGTGGGCCATGAAAGTTATTAGATTTTGGAACTCTATTCATTTATTAAAGGGAAGAGGGACGATTAGTTTATGAAAAAAAAAGTGTTAGGATTTGTTGCTTGACAATATCTATATGCTCTCTAGGTATTTTTGGTGACATGAAATTTGGCAATGTTACATTTTAAGAATATATTCTTAATATTTGTCTGATTTATCTACTTGTGTTCTCTATTTGGCAGTTTAATTCCCTCTTAAATGCTTCTATAATGTTGGATAGTTGGATGTGTACGGAACAAGCAACCCTTATACTGTCCTTCGATTGCTCCGCCCCAATCATATATTTAGGGGCTTGAACAGAATGGACTCCAAATTCCTGCGTTAGTTTCTGTTTGATTGATGTTTAATATTATATCATATTTGTTGAGAATTGAATCAGCTCGCAAAGATGATGATAGTATGAAAGATATGGAACCTCTCTCGCACGATGAGATGGAGCATTCAAATTGGTGCTTGCTTTGCTGTTGGATCTAATCGAATTGAACCTCCTAGAATTAGTGGGTTCATTAAGATGGATTTCTATCAGTCATTCCGATATTGGCTTGGTCGACAAATTCAATCTCCAACATTGTATAAAATATGGCAAACTTATTTTCATTTGCTCTAATTCTCAATCTAGCACTTATCTCGATCGGGCACTAATTCTTATTCATACAACCTCTCTCGCCCACATGATGTCGATATATTTGTCAATTCTCGACAAAACATTTACACTTTCTATTGATGACTTCTCTATTGCGTTTGTTCCTTATTGTGCTGTGATCATGCTGATTGGCATTCTTTTCGATTAACATCGCCATATGTGACATCTTAAATTTTCATCATGATCGTAAACTCGTACATGCGTCAGTTGAGATCTTGATGTGGAGTGTCTACTCAAAACTGCTGATCAATTATGTATCCTACACATGTGATTTTGGGAGTTGTCCCAACTCCTTTGGGCCTTACTTCTCCGGAGGCTAAAATAGATTCTCTAACATCTTACGTAGATGTAGGTCTGATGATCTCAATTTACCATAGGAAACATTTTTCGCCACCGACCTGATAAGTCTTCAAATGCCTCCCAACCTTGCAAATGCAAAAAATAAACCATGAAATTCAAGGCCAAACCTCATTCCAAGATCTTGCATCAAGGTCAAGGCAGCTCTAATCCCATTATCTCACATTTTCAGTTGATCAAAACTCCAAGAAAGTTTGCAGAGCACACTGGGGATAAAATCAAAGTTCCGAGTTTTACCGCTTATGGCAACGATGGAGGGTACAATTTCTAATTCTCCAGATTTGGGCTGTCACATCTCTCTTGACGGGTCTTTCAGACCCAATTCTGATGACTTGAATCCACCCCGTGCATGTTTTCTTAGCAAATCCACAACTAAGCGTAGACGTAAAAAGCGAAAACCACTTTTCCTCGTCCATCCATCCAACCACTGCCAGATCCTATTACAAGCACCAAAAGAGTTTGGGATCTTTGCAAATCCTTGGGATTTGTATATTCGGGCAGCAAAGATGAGATTATCCGAACTTTGCAAAAGATTCAAAAGGAGAATACATCCTCTTTTCAAGATGCTACTTAATCTCATCGATCCGTTTCACTTTTCATTTTTGTAGACCTCATATACTGTGCTTAGAGTTTCTTTACCCAACTTGAGAATCATCCCTCTTTTCTTGCCGATAAAAAAAGGTCGTGATGCTATCAATTTGAGCTTAGTATTTTTAATTTTTCATTGAGTGGATAAAGCAATTGAATATATCCATCAACAACTTCAGTTACACTACTATAGATGTTGCTACATTTTGTTACAGTGGCCTGACCTCCTTGAATTTTAGATATACTGCATTTTGTTTCAGTATTTGTTAGATATACTCCATTGAATCAATTATTCATTGTCCACTATAATTGAAAATGTGCTTTATGTTCCAACCCTCATACAACCACTGTCTAAACTAAACTTTCATATAAACTATATTGGGTTTGCAGTTACGAGTTTTCTTGGCTCTACAAATTTTGTCAATAAGGGATGGAATGAGTTACTTTTACATATAGCATTTAACCTTGTTACAACCAATTTGGGCTGATCTGAGATGGGCCTCCACCTTTGTGTGGTGATTTGGACACTCCTCTTGTGGAGTTGTTTGGTGTGACCTAAGCAAAATTGATGAAGAAACTTGTTCTCCATCCCTCGCTCTTTTGGTTTATCATCACCTGGCTCCCGAGCCTTTCTATGCCCGAAGAGAGTTCTAGCAACCTACTAATTCTCAATGACCTTGTGGAAAGTGACAAAAGAAGTTGAGATTTCTATAAGTCATTGGGTTTCACTAAGGGTAGCGATGAAGAAATTATTCACTCCATTCACCAGATCCAGAAAGACAATGCAACCTATTTTCAAGATGTTTCTCAGTTTTTTTTTCTCATTTCTCTCTTCCTTTTATTCTGTAATGTTCTTAGAGTCTACTTTTTCCATCCTGAAAATTGTTTCTCTATCTTTTAATATAAAAGTTTTAATTGCAAATAAAAAAAACCCAACTTAGTCAACAGATCAGGTTTTTGAATTTACAGTTTGATGATCAATTCTGAAATTACGACATTGACATAAAAAACGAAAAGAATATTTGAACTAAACTCGAACCCTCTGGATATCTACATTAGAGAGTGTTTCCAAAGAGTTACAAAGAATATCAATGATTAGAGGGTTGGCGAAACTGAAGGTTTTAGAGTGCAATTCATGTGATTTGAAATAAAAACTGACGTGATGATATAATTGTCTTTTAGAAAGCAATTTATCCCACAATTGGAAACATACAAAAGATGAGAAATGAAAGGTGATTCATGTGAACTAAGTTGCATGGGAAACAGCAAACTTGCCTCAATGTTTCTTCCTTTTCCTTAATTTGTTTGTTTGTCACAACATCTCATTGAAAAAGTCAAAGCATACATATTTCCTATACAGAAATCAAGAATATCATTCCAAATTAATTCCAAAAAGAAGAATTAGAAATTAAATGGGTTTGTGGGAATTGAGAAAATTGAAATGGGTAGAAACAAATAAGTGTATAGAGAAAAGAATAAACAAGAAAAGGGTATAGGTTACTATAGCATCAGCTCATGATTGTGGTTTGTTGGTATTTCCTTTAGAGTGGCAACAAAACAACACAAAATATGTGTAGACTACTCTGTCACCTTTTGTCATCTTTCAATTTCTTCCCTTTTTTGCTCCCCAAGCAAAGAAACGCCTCTCATTCTTCTCCACCCTCCCATAACCACCTGATTCTCATCACTCTATATATACATGTATATATCTGTAAATGCAAGAATGAGAAGACAAGATAATCACCAAAATGATCAAGATGAGCAACCCATTAATGAATGTGGATAACTCCATCATAGGGTCCAATAGCCCCACTATGATTACGACCGAGATGGACGGCGGGGACGAGAAGGGGGACGCAGAGGTGTGCCGGAGGAGGAACAGGAGCGGGAGGAGGAAGGCGAAAGCGGGAGCGGGCGAGTCATCGGAGCATGACATACACATCTGGACTGAAAGAGAGAGGAGGAAGAAGATGAGGAACATGTTTGCTGGTCTCCATGCCTTGCTTCCTCAACTTCCCGCTAAGGTTTGGTTAATTTGTCTCTCTCTATTCAACTTTTGAACCCTAAATTTCATGTATAATAACATGGATTTGTACCAAAACTTAAGTGATTCAATGATCAAGTGTTTGATTTCTTGATTTGGTGACTAGTTTGCTAGCTGATTGATTTTTATACAATGAATAATTATAAATTAGTTTTACAGTATCATATTTTTGCACTTTTGAACCATCAACCATCCAAATTTGTGTAGTCTGACAATAAAAAAAATAAGTCACATGCATGTCATTTTACCTCCAAAATTTTCAAAATAGCATAATAACTATTGGGATAAAAAATACTTACCCTGAAGTGGTAAATACATATTTTTTAATTAAATTAAAAATATATATTTTTCAAATTATTTGTAATAATGTAATCAAAGATGAAAAAACAAAAAAGAAGTTCACCATAATGTATACCCTACATTTGAAGTTACTCTTGCTTTTGGGTGACTATTTTGGACTAGTGTGCAAAGTCCATTTAGTGCAATTGGGTGGCTTAATTAATTTTATGAAAGTATGTGGGTTTTTCTTTCGTATGCTGACAAAGAGGTTAAAAGACTGATAACACGGTTCTCCGAAGATCGGTTTAGAACATGAGATTTTCCTGATTTGCTGATAAAAAAAAATTTATATGAAATTGTAATTAGCTAGAAAATTGATATATCCAAATTGTGTGCAGGTAGACAAGTCGACGATTGTGGATGAAGCAGTGAGCTACATCAAAAGCCTTGAGCAAACACTCCAATCCCTCCAAAACCAAAAGATGGAGAGGGTGAGGGGTTCTATGGTCAGCGTCGACCACGATCATGAACAACTTATGATCAGCCCTCAATCCCAATCTGTTGTGTCTAGAGAATCATTCATGGCTGATCACACATTGTCAAACACCAGTTCACCCACCAACACTCCTAGTAATGTCCCTCACTTTCCTCCCACCTTCCAGACATGGTTTTCCCCGAACGTCGTGTTGAGCATGACCGGTGATGACGCTCACATCTGTATCTGCTCGCCTAGGAAGCCCGCTCTCTTCACCACCATCGTCTATATCCTCCAGAAGCATAAATTGGAAGTCGTCTCTGCTCACATTTCTTCTGATCAATACCGTTGCATGTACATGATCCATGCCCATGTAAGTCTCTATTACATGTTTACACTTTATTTCATGTTTTTCCAATTAGTCAGACACTTGAACTTGTGGCCTAACTCCTAAGGGACATATGGTTCAGAGTCCCAACAATGATATCTCTCTCCACTAACTAATATTGGGTTACGTGACAACTGACAAGAGTTTTGTGAGCTCGGTTCTTAATACGCTCAAAATTGATGGAAAAGAAGTTAGTTGATGTCTTTCTATTAACATATTTATGATGTTTTTGTCACGGGTTTATTACGGATATATGGTCTCATTGATGAGTATATGTCACTAGTTATCATCCCATGTCTTCATATGCACAATTGTTGTTATTAAAGATCACTCAGATTGAGTTCTAATGAATAGAGTTAAATTTGGCAGGCAAGTGAAGCTTCTCATGACCAATTTCCAGAGGCATTCTCAGTGGAGGATGTATTCAAGCTAGCCGTTGGAGAAATGAACCTCTGGCTCTTATCCTGTTGAATCACAATTAAAATTTTTTTTTAAAAGCAATAAGTTACAAGAAAGTGTGATTAATTACATGGGAAGGACTAGAAATGTATGAGTTATATGTATAAGCACCCATGACCCATGTATGCAAGTTTCATAGTGCTTTTCTTGGTGGAGTACTCTTGGAGATTGAAGATCCATTTGTAGTAAATTCACATGCATGTGTGATTTGAGTTCAATCATATGTATCCGTTCTAAAATAATATAAAAAAAATCCAATTAAGTATTGCAAGAATTATAGGTCTTATAAAGTTTGGGCTTCAAGCCTGAATGGGCCTTCAAGGTAACGGTCAAGGCCTTCAGGGAGAGGACATGATTTCCTTCCATGTTCTATGGTAAAGTGATATGATGAAGCAATTTGATGAAAGTTCCAAGCATGTGGTATTGTTGGCCATGAATCATAGTATCAGTGCAATTGAATCAATCAAACCAACCTTTAGCATTATGTTTCACAACTCATGCTTATAAATTCATGGATGATTTTGTTTGCCATTTGAACAGGCAAAACATTTAAGACTGTACATGTACAGTGACCAAAATTATACATCCTTTTGTGGGCAAGTAGTTGCATATGGTGTGTAGAACAAGTGTGAATCATGGCCATATATGATGGAATATAAATCTCCTTCAATAAATTTTTCAAAAAATGGATATAAATATAAGGGTAGCATTTATTTTTTTGTTTTGAAAATCACATCATTTTCTATCTATCCGTGAAACTTTTCCCTATCCCTCTCAATAAGTTCGAACCTACGACCCCTCAATAAATATGTGAAGGTCAATCGTTGGAAGATTGAATTTAACCTTGTAAATTTTCACCTTCATTGCATATGTATTTTGATATAAAACTTTACATAGTATTTTTAGTCTAGTTTTTATGTCAATTGATAAACCACTAACAATAATTCTCGTATATTACTTTAGTTCGATCGTGAATGTAAAGATTACTTTTATTTTCATTAAGTAAAATAGGGATTTGGACCATTTCTTTGAAAGATCATGAGTTATAATGACAACCAAACAATTTTCTTTGAGACCGAAAGGTTATGATTATTTTATAAAATTTTGTAATAGTGAAATTATGTGCATAAGATCGTAAATGAGTCTACTCTTTTACAAGACATTCTTTAAATGTTTAGTTCAGACTCGTTTTAACTGAGTTTAAACCAAACACCATTTTCTCGAATTGAACTCTAATAAATTAAAATTCGATTCAACTCGCTTCTACTTATACTCTGCAAGCATTTATACTAAAAGAGAGTAAAGGTAGGTCAATAATACTATTCTTGTCACTTATATTCTAGAGAGTGATTACAAGTTTGCTTTGCCATCACTTTGAGGAACTAATACTGAGCCATGGAAAATTTGTTAAGAAACTAGGTAGCAAAGCTAAATCAAATATGACCTCAAAGCCATTATTAGAAAGTATTGAAATGTATTATTAAAATAAGTTACTGTCCAGTGAAAACGTTTATATTTACTTGCAACACGTTCAATGGTTCATTTCATTACATAATGCTTGTTAGGCAGAATTTTTATTTTTAAACCATCTTTTTATTAATGCATTCAAGAAAAACTAATTTGATTGTCTACTTAATCAAAATGTGTATTAAATTTGATTGTCCGTTAGTGTGCAATACAAAAAATAGTATAGGAATTTTTTTTAAATCCTGAATTCAAGTTGGAACGAATATGTTGAAGGGGCAGAAACATTGTCCCACATCCGTACTCAATGAGTTGGGCCCAACCTGAAAGTCATTTAATCCTTTATTGTCCTTGAGATCTTTCCATATCAACTCCCTTGGCTAATAATAGAACATAAAATGACAGTAAAGGAAAGGAAATAAATACTCTTGGAAGAATGGTTTTAACTTTGATATATCCAAATATTATTTTACTTTTCGATGCATAGAAGTTGCCAAAATATTTACCATCTAATAACATAACATAATTAGTTTTTATTATTTTATATAAAAATATCCGCAGCCACACCCAAGGACGAATCCAGAAATATTTTCAAATGGGATAAAATTTCATACTAAAAAATTAATTAATTTAATAATAAAATAATTATTAAATCCATATAATATAACAAAAACTAATTTAAGCTTAATTATGTAGTTTTTTTTAATTAAATTCGAATTTAACTTCCATGTATATATTGAGATATACCCCTAATTGTGGGAGAAGCATGCAATTGAGATTCGCGACTTGTCCCGACAAAATTTTGAATTTAGCTTGTTAATTTGCTTCAAGTTCTACAAGATTCAATAAATCAATATTCTATAACGGATTCAGATTGGTCTACAATATTTAATAAACCAATGTTCTATAGCGGATTGGCGTACAATTGATTTATACAAAATTTTGAATAAATGAGTGTTCTATAAGCTTAGTATGGTTCAGTGGAATGAGTCGCTGAAAAGTATGTCGAAATTATTGAAAATAGTGGAATTAATTTTAAAATTAAATGTACATTAGAGAGTATTTTTTTTGTCATTTTACATCAAATTTATGATATTTTAACAATTTTTAAGTTGATCGTAAAAAAAATTGGTATGTCGATCTATGTAAATTATTCATGATATGTTTTTTTCTAAAAATAAATCAGATCATGTTTCCTTTGTAATCTCATAGTTTATTGTTACGAGAAAATGGATTTCCGGACAAAATTCTACGTTAACCATTGTCGAAATCTCCGACCAAGTGGGGGCCACTGCACCCCTTGCCCCCCGGTGGATCCGCCCCTGACTACATCATAGACTCTTATGGGTGTATCTGGCCTTATCTCCCTTGTTCATGCTCACACGCTTCAAAAATATTCGTCGTTGTGCAATTTCCTGGTTTTCGGGCCGACACAGGAGACCCTCTTGTGAAAAGCCCTAAACCACAATGGTCAGACCATCTACATCAATGAGAACCGCTATCACACAACCTAATTTGAGGAGAAGCACCTAGAAATTGGTGCCTACATCTACAACGAGACGACGAAGCTAATATTAGCGATGAGGAAGCAAATATGAAATGAATTATATTATGATATTTAATACAAGAATAATCTAACTTTGTAACAATTAAGTATACACCTTTATCATTTAAGTACACTAGTTTTACTTTTGAGAGATTGATTAATAATTCTTTTTGTCTCACTTTACTATATTTCATTAGCGTGTCGTTTACTTTATTTTTAATCATTGTGAAAAGACCAAAACACTGTTATTTATCTATCAAATGTTCAAACATATGTCATTAACATAGAAGTGTATTTTGATCGTTTTACAATGAAAAATAACGACGTTAAATATTATACAAACAAAATGGCGTAAAGTGAAATATAAAAGTTAGTACTTTCTAAGAAATGAACAATAAATTGCTAAGTGGAGTTCAAATGGACAAAAAATGTAATACTTGCAGCAGAAGAGTATACAAATTAATTTTATTTTAACAATAACTGAGAGTAGCTTCAAAATGGAAGTAGGCATTTATCTTTTTACCCTCAAGTCATTTAATCATGTAACAAAATTTGAAATAAACAAAATTATAACAATCATTGATTCATTACCATCCTACGGATAGAAATGGTTCTTAGGTTTTCAATATAATAGTTGTTTATCACTGATCGCACCCCAACATAATTATAAGGAAAAATGATATTTTTATACACCTAACTATACCACTTTTTCACTTTCATACCTTAACTATTTTTTCCCTTTTCAGTACCCTAATTATCATTTTGGGACAACATACTCTTAAAATACCTAAACTACCCATTGGATTGAACTGATTTAAGAAACCATAATTGAACTGGTTCAATTTGGTTTAAAAAAACCAAAATTTAACTAGTTCAATTTTGAGATCAAGAAATTGCCCAACAGGGAAATTGACTGTCGGATGAACCATCTCTCCAAGGATTGAGTAGTCTCTCCAAGTAACTTTGGTGGCGATGACGACAAATTGGAACTCACTTGCCAGAAAAAATAGAGGTCACTCGCTCGTCGGAAAAATGGGAAGAGGTGAGCTCGAAAAAATGGGGAGAGAGAGAGGGGTTGAAGAAGAGGGTATAATTGTAATTTCATATTAATAAATTTCTAGTTTGATCTTTTCGCTGGACCAGGCTGAACCAGAGATTGCTAAAATTGAACCGGTTCAATTTTTAGGGGTAATTTAGGTATTTTTTGGTATTTTAGGGATAGATTGTTCCAAAATGATAGTTATGATACTGAAAAGGAGAAAAAAATAATTAGGATATGAAAGTGGAGAAGTGATATAGTTATGTGTACAAAAATGTCATTTTCCCTAATTATAACATAGGGATAATGATATATAATTATACTCAACATTGAGCAAATCTCATTTAACTATACCCAACTATATATATATATCTAGGGATACACTCGGGTACAAACCCAAAAAAAATGTCAAAACGTCAAAACTCGTGTAGAACCGTCGGATTTGAGACACGTTATCTCATCGTGCGACACATATATGTGTGTGTGTGTGTGTGTGTAACAACATATATATAGGGAAGGGCTCGGCTGAGAACAACAAAATTCATGCGAACCTGAGAATAAATAGGAGCCGGTGGATCATATTAAATCGGATGTACGATACATATGGATAGAAAGACGCAGATGGAGAATTTTGAATCGACGAAACATCGTTGGAAGGGTAGTTGTGGTATATTACATAATGCTAATTACGGAAACATATAGGGATTAACGGTTAATTTCAAATTTTGGATCGTGTCTATCGTGTGAGAATCAAATATGAAATATGAGTCGATAGAGGAAGTTGCATTCCGAAGTTACTATAAATATGATCAGGGTTTTGGAAGTTAAACACGTATTGAGTGCGAAAATCCAGATACGAATTTGAGAAAAATTTATACAAATGGAGGGTGACCACGAAGTTGTGATTTCGGGTGGCCAGTCGCAAATGGTGAAGCCCATACTGTTCATGTATATGTTGATGCTAGTAGACTGGACAAAAATATCTGACCCATTGTCGCTCATGTATGTATAGATGAGGAGATTGTAGATGGAGTAGGACTAGAGGAGATCTGTTTTCCCCTGGGTTGGTCGACCAGTAGGACTGTTGGTACAGGTAACAATTACATGACGTTAGACATAAAGTGCATGAATTGATGGGCCACTATGTGGCCCTAATATCTTGGGTATGTTACTATTTGCTTGTGATGTTAGTATGAAACAGTAACTTTAATGCAATGCATTAAAAAGTGATTGTTATTTAATGCCGGTTGTGAGTATGGCTGATTACAAATAAGAGAACAAATATGTTGTTGCCAAGGTTTGGCCAGCACGTAGTGATATTGTCTAGTATGAACTTATGAATGACCTAACAATTGGTTTGACCCGATTTGTCGGTTGTGAGTATGGCTGATTACAAACAAGGGAAAAAATATGTTGTTGCAAACGTTTGGCCAGCACGTAGTGAGATTGTCTGGTATGAACTTATGAATGTCTTAACAATTGGTTTGGCCCGATTTGTGTTTGATGTGGTTATGTTTTGTATGTGCTCGGTATGGATGGAATGCCCACTAATTAGGATAAAATGACTAACGTATACTGGATATATGATGTGAGATGAATCACATTAAATATGTAGTGAGCAAGGAAGGTGGTAGTCCAAATAAATAAGTGATTGAAATGTTGTGGCCAACCCATTACGAGATTGTCTGTAATAGAGATCTGTCTACTAAATGGTTAGGTTTGTCCAAAGTCCTAGAATCTGTGGGTTTGGTAATTAATTAGAAATCTGTTAATGGATGACCTTCATCCATATTCAGCCGTCGAATCTGCAAAAAGAAATTAGTGACAGGTGTATGTAAAGGGATACATGAACAGTGTGACCTTAATTAAAACGAACGATTAAAAACTTGGGAATTTGTAGTAATGTTCAGGGTTTGTCCTTTATGTATATGTGTTAGCCTAGTGGTTTCTGTTGTATGTGTACCGAATTATTTACACGGCTGTTTGAAACAAAAGTGTTGCGAGCTCTGATTAAGTTGTATGGGAGATTATATCACGCAGGTGGAGCTGAAAAAACATTACCGAGTCAGAATATCATGAGCTTAAACCCAGAGTGTGACTCAATACTGAAGCCGCGTGTTGGTATAAATTTCCAACAACTAGAAGATGGTGTGGACTTCTACAAGAAGTACGCACAGGCCAGTGGTTTCTCAATGCGTTTAAGCACACAAAAGGGGCCGAAGGGTGACATCCAGCTCAAATACATCACCTGTAGCAATGTCGGTTTCTCTGATCAGAAGAAGAAACAACCCACGGGGGTGGTAAGAAGCGGAGGACAATGACTTCGAGAACAGGTTGCCCTGCCATGGTATGCTTCAAAAGAAATCAGTGGCATGGGAACATTGTGTACAAGTTTGTTGATGGACATAACCACACATTTTACGAGGACGCCGGAAGCGAGTACCTACGGGGGAACAGGGAAATGACTCATGGACACAAGAAATTCGTCCTAGGATGCCAGCGTATAAGTTTAGGTCTTACTGCGGCTCATAAACTTTGTCGCGCTATGGTTGGGGAGACAGAAAATATAGGAGCAACAGTAGTTGACTTCAAAAATTTCAATCGTGACTTTAGGGCATTTGTCGATGAAAAAGATGTGCAAATTGTTCTCGACAAGTTCAAGAAGAAATTTGAAGCGAACATAGATTTCTACTTTGAATGCGACAATGACCATGAAGGGAAGCTAACAAGGTTATTTTGGGCTGACGGGATGTCGAGAAGGAACTATGAGCGATAGGGGGATGCATTTTCGTTGGATGCGACATATGGGACAAATAGGTAATTGTCTATTATTTTATGATGTATGTTTGTTCATTGTTATGATACAATTTGAATATAACATCTGTGCTACACCCTATAGACTAACCTAATTTAACATCACTGGCAGGTACGCGATGGTATTCTGCCCTTTCACGGGACTAGACAACAATGGAAAGTGTTTGACATTTGGGGCTGGTCTAATATCGCATGAAGATGTGGAATCCTACTCCTGGTTACTTAGAGCATTCCTTCGATTAAATACATTGTGACAGACTACGACCTAGGACTAAAGAAGGCAATTGAGGACATCCTCGTAAACACAAGACATCGGCTTTGCATGTGGCACATCATGCAAAAACTAACAATAAATGTAAGGGTCATAACATGTGATGCTACTACTTTATATACTTGTGTAGTGAACCGACACTATGTACATGCGTGTTCAGGTATCCCATAAGTCTGTCCAGGACACTGATTTCTTCACAAGATTCCATGCGCTGGTATGGTCTACAACAATGGAGGAGTGCGAGTTCGAGAAAGGGTGGGAAAAACTGATGGTGGATTTCGGGTTGGAAGGGAACAAATGGCTGGCTGGAATGTACAATATGAGGGCGTCATGGATACCATCATACTACAATGCGGCCCTGATGGGATTGCTCATCCGAACCACATCAATATCCAAAAGTCAGAACAGCACCTACGGATGGTCCATGAGCAAAACATACAACCTTGTCCAGCTTATGTGGTCGTTTGATGACGTGTTGTCGAAGCAATGCCATGAACACGTGAGGTTAGCAGTGGAGTACGCAATAACAACAAAGCCTACCAACTTCAATATGACTTTGAGAACCACGCGTGGGATTTATACACACGTAGGGTGTTTTACACCGCTCAGGTCGACATCCATGAAGGGTTGACGCAATGTGGGGCTCGACGAATTGTCGACGGTGAGGATCAATCATCTGCAGTGGTTATAGATAAAAATGGAGGAATGTATACTATGACAGTAGACAAAGCCACCAATCACGGATGTTGCAGCTGTGTGAGGTTTGAAGGGTACAGTCTCATCTGTCCACATATATTCCTGTGCTTGCACCTTTGTGGAGTACGAAAAATCCCACTGTCAATGGTGAATGAACGGTGGTGTCGTGAACCATCTGATATGGGGAGGCTCCCTAGGAATACAAACAAGCGGACATCCGTTGGGGTACTTAAGACACAACTATGGGGGACGATTCAAGGCATAATGTCGAACCCATATGTGGACGAGGAAATGCTAGCTGCCATGATTTCTGGTTTGAAAAATAACAATGCAGCTGATGGAATGGAAGAAACTATGGCAATGGAATCAATTACAGGTATACATCTACCTCCGGACGTTGTAGTAAATAGAGAATGATCGGGGAGCTTGAACGACCAACAACAAAAAAGGCAATGAAGGCAAAACGAGTCTGTGCGTACTGCAAAATGGAGGGATGGTATGACATAAGAAACTACCCAGTTAGAGCCAAAGATGAATCATTAGCCGAGGAAATAGATGAGTCATTTGTGGCAAGGGATGCAACAAGCACAAGCAAGCAGCAACCAGTGAGAAAGAAGAGAGGATCAAAGAAGGGTGCTTAGGAGTATTATTTATTTATGCATTTTAAATTTATGTTCCTTAGTTTGGATTGATTAGGTTGGATTGAATTTATTTACTTTAGTATTGCAGCAAGACAGTGGTTATTTTAATTTCAACAAATTCAATTTTCACAATGAATTTCAATTGGATGACCTAAATGTCCCTATAATCGAACGAATATCCATGAGGGTAGTTGAATGTCATGTAAATCAATTACTTGGGAAACCACCAAGACCAGGGGAACTTCATAGTTGGATGAATAACATCATTTAAAAAATTACTAAGGCAACAAACATAGTAATAATAAACCATAAAATTCATAACACAGACACAACATAACAAAAATTAACCCAACCAGATAACTTGAAAATAAAAAACAAAAGACGAGAACCAATAACGACATCAACAACAAAGTATAAACCAGAGTAACGCCGGGCAATCTGTATCATCGACGTGAATTAATCACCATCACTATGACCATCCCTATTCGAGTCCTCGCTGGATTCACGTTCAGATTCATCCTCTGTATCATCGTCAGTGTCGTTGTCCTTGAAAAATGAGTAATCATCAGAACTATCTATGCCATGATTGTCGGGTGATGAGTACTTCCTGTTCGAGTCGTCCGCATCCGACTTAGGGTCCTCTTCAGTATGAGGTGGAGAGTCGTTGTTGGGATCGTTTTCTTCGTCGGTGAGGTGGTCGTTGTCAGGACCAAAACCCATCTCCTCCCACGCCTCTGCCTCAAGACGGGCCCTCTCTGCCTCCTCACGAGCATCCTGACGAGCCAGTCGTTTTGTAGTATGCTTCTACTTGTGAAACATCCTTACCCATAATGGTTCGACCTTCTCTGCAGGCTCCTCCTCCTGTATGGGGGCTTCCTTCTTATTTTCGTTAACATCCTTGTCGTTGATGTGAGATTCCGGCGTCTTTGATGGATTTGCATTAGTGGGAGGCACAGCCGAGCCCGCCTCAACCAGATGAACTGGCTGGGTGGGTGCACTGGCGTTCCCAATAGAAGTCCCATCATTCACCAATGAGTCCGTCGGTGGAGTCTGCTTTGCATGAGATGAGGAAGCCAGTGTTGTGGGAATCAATCTTGGGAAATAATTATCTGGTGTAATTATTCTAAAGAACCCTACGTGTAATATAGGCCTAGGATTGGGAATGTGAAAGGGCAAGTCTTGCCATGAGTGCATGCACTAGGAAACGAACTGGTGTCTGTCAACTACGACGTTAAAGGCTGAAAATGTTTATTTCCCACTTTAAAAAATCCACCTGGCAATTGTCTGTCAGACGGTTGAAATGTCCAATTTTTGAAAATGTTGATGCTGAGAAAGAGTGTCCACCAAGTACGTGGTTTGTCCAGTTACAAACCATGACATATGTAACACACCATCACAAGGGAAAAAAAGGCATAAATAATTGTGAAATAAACATAGTTAACTTGTGGTAATGAGAAATATAAGGGGTGATTCCCTTGCATTTCATTGGAACAAAGACGAGTGGTAATGATAAATGGCCATGGTGAATTGTGAATTGTGAATAACCAATGGCAATTACGACTGCATACGAAAATCTGAATGTTTGCCATGTAACAAGAATGTCCGGAAGAAATAAACAGATTTCTGATAATGTACGATTGGCCAACGTATTTTGAAAATGGCCACAGAAATACAAACCATGCAATATGTAACGATTGTCCATCATGTTGCTAGTCTAGCCTACCCCACCACATGTTTCAGAAATTGAAAAACGCCTGTCCATCATATTGAATGTGTACACCATGCAACATAAGATGTGCGTTAATGGGTTTCTGCATGATACTTGAAAATGGTGAAGTTGTGGAGTGGCCATGATGATATCTGAGTGGCCTACATATGATCATTGTGTCCACAACTAATGAATAGAGTTCTATTAGCACACGAATGGCCAAAGTTCTTGGGAAAATGTTCTCAGAAATGCAGACAAAGTCATATGCGACGACTGGCCGGCATGTTGCAAGTTTGTCCTACACTGATACATGTTGCATAGATTAGTGAGCGACTGGCCATGGTATTGAATCTTTTCATCGCAGATGATAAGATGTTCATCATTTTACATGGACATGGTACTTGTAAATGGTGATGATATGGAGTGGCCATAGGGGCACGAGATTGTTCAATGAACATGTCATACCTGAATATGATGATGTTTGGCGATTTATTGGGGTGTTCGGTTTGTGTAACAGTGCGCAAGTATACCCTTTACAAATGCACAATAGAAAACAAGTCACAGGTGATCACCGCATTGGAAATGGATACCACAAAAATGTAATGACAAGCAAAGTAAATCCATATCCTAAAAACCCAAAAAGTTCAACATGTTTGTGACAAAAACAGAAATGATAGTTCCACAATTCAAAAGATTAACAAAATACGAGACAAAATGAAGGGATGATGAGTAGGTGAAACAAATCGCGATCACTCGTACGCTGCAATGTCTATGTTGAAGTGCACTGGAGGTTTTCGGGTGCGATAATGGGCCTTCACACGCTGTAGTATGACATCACACGACTTGTTCTTGTCCCACAATACCATCCTAACAAAGTACCTCACCCACAAAGTGGTCACCTGCTCACCCTCAGGAACCAACCGCCCAGACCAATGACGCTGACTCATATAGTTCTCCATGGCAAACATGGTGAAGATCCCGCAATCAATAAAGTTGGCCCTAGTTTCCCATGGGACACGGATACGAATGGGTGTAGAGGCAGCAAAGATTATACTTAAAGTCGGGTTTAGTGGTCCAATGGCCTCGAGAAGGTGATCTCGCTACGGTAATTATAAATTAATCAACACCCATATACATAAAACTAACACCAAATATGGGAAGTGAACTCACCATGATAAAGGGAATTTCAGCCCCACAAACCGTATCACCAACAGTAGAATTAACCATATTATCAAACACCACGATTTCCTTGGATCGAACATCGAAACACATAACCTAATAGTGCTTACTGAACACCATGGGAACTATGATTTGCACATGAACAAGTTCATGAGAACCAACGTCAAATGCAAAATGAAAATGACATAGGAATTACCAAGTCAGCGTCCCTCACAAGGCCGCCACAATTTTCAATTTCATGTTGGAGGGCCTCTGAAAGAGCAAGCTCCTGACACTCTTCACGATTAAGTGTGGCCTGCATGAAAC
>JAYMTP010001324.1:0-24777 GCA_036897365.1 Geranium brycei | reverse complement strand
TTTTCTAACGTGTTCATAAAAGCTAGCACGCAGTGACTTTTGGAGTCGCAAAAAGTTATACATGCACCCAAAAGTTTCATCTTCAATGCAAACAGTTTCACCTCCAACGCAAACATTTCCACACAGCCAAAAGTTCATGTGGAACTTTTTGCGTTAAGGGTGGAACTTTTTGCGACTCCAAAAGTCACTGCGTGCCAACTTTCATAAAACAACATTTGTGATTGGTTGGTTATTAGTTTGTACAGTTTGTAAAAACCTCAAAATTTATACGTGATTTAAACTATATATATATATATATATACCCAATCACTAGTTTTAATCATCGTATATATAATTTTGATAGAAATACCACTTACCCATTATATAGTAAACTTCATGCCACTAATTTAATTTGATAGTAATAACACGACCTGTAAATATGATCAATACCACCATGCCACTAGTTTTAATCAAATTGTATACATAATTTGGATAAAAATAACACCAACCCAGCACAATAAATATGTCAGATCACTGGTTTTAATCATCATACATGAAATTCCAGTAGAAATGAAACTGATGAGTACAATAATTATTAAATACCAAATCACTATAGTCCTAAACTTCTAATACTTGTATTTAATATGTAAACATTGGACATATATATTTAGTATTTACCTATTACCCAACTTGGAGTGGAGTTCAAGGATCAAGAGCTGTTCTTGTGGGGTAAGGTTTCCTCTCTTAATGTCCGGTTTAAGGTAATTGAGCCACCTTAACCGGCAACTCTTTCCGGTTCTCTTCAATCCTAGAAAATTAAACCACAACAATTGACCATTATTATCGACCATGTTAGGTAAAAAAGGTTGTGTTGTTGGTGTCACACCCATGTTCCTCGTACCTGCACACCTGGCCAGCACGTTCCAGCGACCCTCGCCGTGTTTAGAGATGTGATGTGAGAGAGTGTTGTCTTCTCCGAGAGTCCATGGACCTCTTCTCAATCCCTCCTCTTGGCTAGACCCAAACATATTGTGCCCTTGCATGTGTGTGTTTTGAGGAAATTAATAAGGTGTAGTGTTGTGGGTTTTTGTTGTGACTAGGGTTTGTGTCCACTACGGATCCATAGATAGAGAGAGAGAGAGAGAGAGAGAGTTGTGAAAGTGATGATGGAAGAAACATGTATATGGATCTATAGACCAAACCATGTCATGGCTTCACCTAGAGAGGTAGGAAATGTTTGAGGTTAGTGTAGTACAAAACTAGAGTGCTATTGGCTTTATATACAAGGAAAAAAAGATGCAATTCTATGGGTTTTCACCAGGGGTGGGTTGTGTGGGACCTGCCATCGAATGGGTCCTACTACCACTCAACACGTAAATGAAATATAATAGAATGACACGACGTTTACTGTGATTTTACTTGATTAAAATCGAGAATTAATTTGAATATGATATGAAAATTTAAAATTATTGATAATATTGTACAATTTAGACTCACTTAAAACATTTCGTGATGAAGTTGAAAATAAATTCTACTAAACTCAATCCAACTAGGTGGTGAAATGACTTCACTCATGCGGGAACATATCATTAATTTTTCACAATAGCGTATGCAATCAACAACTTTAGGACATGGAAGCCTTCATCCAAACATTATGGATATTATCGGTCAAAGAACTCATATGCTTCTGTACTTATTTCGCTTTTTAAAAATCATTAGACATAAACTAATATGATTATTGAAAGTTATTGATTTACAATTAGATAATAAATCAAACAAGATGACTTCCCGACAAGATGTAAAGTTCGCAGGCGTGCTCGAAAGTCTTAATCTTATGCAATAAGTGGCATTGAATTGAAATGTGATTCATGACAAGGTGCCTTAACCCTAGTACCATT
Source organism: Geranium brycei (assembly GCA_036897365.1). NCBI lineage: Eukaryota > Viridiplantae > Streptophyta > Magnoliopsida > Geraniales > Geraniaceae > Geranium > Geranium brycei. The sequence goes on along the minus strand of JAYMTP010001324.1, from coordinate 22,900 downwards.
GCATCACATTGTAGGTCACTTCTTTGGTGGTTCCTAAAAATGATCCTAGAAGAGAAAATGTTGAGAGATAAGGTTCCCAAGACTTAGTACCCACAAAAAAAGTTGAGAAGAAAAGGAAGTGGGTGCATGTTCCAAGTGTTTGATGAAATGTGCAAAGAATTATTGGGGGCTCTACTTGAAAGCCTCAAGAGAAGGGTTGGTTTCTATTTTTGCCCTTGGTGGGAACACAAGCCCTTGGCACTAAGTCCATTTTTGGAAGTGAATAGAGACCATAGCTCTTCACATGGGAGTGATGAAACAAGGCATGATGCATAAGGGAAAGTCTTGCCTAAAAGAGTACACATATTGCCACAATAATTGTGACACTTGAAAGAGATTAAATGAATCCCGATAAATTTACAGAAACTCAAGTGCAGGCGTGACCTCAAATTACGGAAGGTACATAAACATCTGATAAACACACGTTATTATTTTTAAATTATCACGTAGCAAAATATGTTTGTATCTTAAGATAAGATTATTGATATAATATCAAACAAATGGACTGTGGAATTATAAATGGGACCCTCCCACATGTCCCAACTTGTGAAGCAATTACTTCTTAGTTAGTTCATGGTTTGTTCTTTATTGCACATGATTCCCCATGTTGAACTGATGGAGGATAATTACCATTGAAGTCAATGGCTTGATGGTCAATTTATTGAACCAAACAAGATATGTATGGATATTAAAATTTTACCTTTTTCTTTTACTTTCTTTAATTAGTACAACGAATCGAACCTATCAATAGTTTGTTGTGTTAATTAATCAGGTTCTTTCCCATGTAATACACATGCAAGTAATTAATTAGGTTTCCATAATTAATCCTAATAAAGTTGCATATTTCCATGCTCATGATTCTATTCGTGCCTTTAATTGCAAGTTTCTTCTTTATCATATATGTGTATGAATCTATCAGATGTGTGATAAACATAATTATTTCTCTATGGTCGAGTGATGATTACTTTCCGTCATGCATGAAATCACCATGAGTCTAATTTTAGAACATATTATGTACTCTATTTTATATATTATCATATTACTTACGAACGTGTGTAGTAACAAACAATAATCTATTTAAATAAGTAAAATGTATTATTAACAAATATATATATGGAGAGAGATGATGGATCAGGTGAGAACTAAATTATGTTGTTAGAACCTGAGAACTGACTTTTGACCATTGAAAATAAGTGAATGTCCAATGAAAGTGAGTGATATCTAATGAAAATGAATGTCTAACGAAAAATAAGTGAATGACTAATGAAAGTGAATGTCCAACGAGAATAAGTGAATGTCCATTGTTCTCACCTCTTTTGTGGTTCTCAGCCGAACCAGCCCCTATATATATAATCAGGTATAAACTTTGGGTTTTTTATAAACTGTCCAAACCCATAGCGGACAGGGAAACTTTTGCGCCGGAGGTGGAATGTTTTGGTTCAAGTAAACTTTTGCGACCCAGAAAATCACTGCAGGCTATCCTTTCTGGACATGTGTCGCGCGCTGAGAGAACGTGCGCGCAGATTTTTATTAAACAACGCTTGTAATTGGGTTCGGTCGATTTGTAAAAGTACTTGAATTTGTAGTAGAATGCGTGCGTCCCTGTACATATATAACTTTTCTCTTAATAAATGAGGACTCAAATATTCAAAATTTATTGTCAATGCTCAATTATATATGTGGTGGTGGAGACATAACTCCGCACTGTTTACAACTATTAAGGATCGTGTTTTGGGCTATGTCTGTGATGAACTGAAGCATCAAATATCATTTCTTGATTGACATCGTTTTGTCAAATGATCGATATTAATTATGATCAGTATTCTCATCAAAAGTGTAATGGTTAGTTACTTGTATTTAACACACATTTTTATTTTGATAAAAATAAATTATATTTAATCTTTTAAATATTTAAATAATTAAGAATTTAATACAACGAACAATTTTGTTTTAATACATTTAAATATATACGATTATCACTTAATTACAGCTAATTTCAAAAAAATTTATAAAATACGTACAGTTTGTTTTTTCTATATTGTTTTTTAGTACAAAAAGACTAAAATGCCCTCTTTGACTTTTAAATTTTCAAACTCATATCATTTTTTATTCTTCATTTAAACTCTCTTAAAAAATGAGTGAGTTTCGCACACGTACAGACTTCGAATGATCTTGGGTCTTCATAAGATATATAGATGACTTTCGGACCTTTCTAAAATACTAAATTTCATAAAAATTGGAGTTCGTTTGGTAAGTCAAAAGTGGATTCAAATTTTCTGCTCAAAATATGAACTTTCTTAACAAGTAAATTTTTAACAGAAAATTCGAACTCACTTTTGACTTATCAAATAATTTCCAAATTTTGTGAAATTTAGCATTTCAGAAAGTAAGCTACATTTTTTATGAAGACTTTAAAATCATTCAAAAATTTTAAGTATTCAAAACTCAACCGTTTCTAAGGAAAGCTAAATAAAAAAAAGACAAAAGTGAAGTTTTATTATAGTGAGGACAATTTTAGTCATTTTGTACTTAAAATGAGCAAAATAATAAAAATAAATTTCACTGATGTTTTATGAGATTGTAGTTAAATGATAATTGTACCAACTTAATTGTACTAAAACAAAAGTATCTCTTGTATAAACTAAATTATGATATCATGATAAAATATATGTCTTACTCATAATTTTATAATAATAAGTATCTGAATCACAATTTTAGTAGGTAACATCCACCACATAAATTAAAATACACATGGGAGTAGTTATGGTCACAATTTAATATTGGTGGAAGAGTTAGGTTTCTCCTAATATTAGGTTCAATCATTACCAAAATTACAACGATTTATTTAAAATGTTACAAAAAATTATATAAATTAATTTTATTGTTTGAGACAAATTAGTATTCTTAATGATAAAAAACCGCGGCCTTTACCCTATTGTTAGGGTTTCTCTGTTTCAACTTCGTGTGGCGGCTTCGGGCGGTCTGCGATTGAAAGCGAGTTCTCGGCGACGGGATGCCCGGCTACCGGCGAATAGGCGGTCGAATTGGACAGTAGGGGCTCGGTTGTAGCAGGATTTTGAGTCGCGACTCTCGGTATCAAGGTACGAGAGTCTGTCCCTTGTATTCTAGGGTTTCAGGTCTCGTCTCTTTAGCGAGGTACGCGAGGTAAAGTTGACGGTGACTTCGACCGCGGCGAAGGACATTGATGGTGACTTTGCGATGATAAAGTTGGAGGGGTATTATTTCGATATCATATGTGAGGAGAGACGGGTCCGGGAGGGGGTCAGCGGTGGTTGGGCATAAAAACTCCGACGATTATCTTCTTGCGAGAACGGTGGAGATCGGTGCAACGATAGCAGACGGACCCGGGTGAGGCTTATCGGAGGCAGGGCAGGAAAATTCTGGCGATTAGCTTGTTGCGGCTTTGGTTGGTTGATGGCTTGGCACTGGGAGGGAACCAGAGTTCTCTAGCGTTTATGGGCAAATTTATGTAAGCATATCAAACTAGGGTGTCTTGGTTTTCTAAAGCTTCAATACGTTCTCGGGGTGTTCCATTGGGCTCGGTACTGGGAGAGATTGTGGGTTTTTTTTGGTGTCGATAGGCTGATATTTGTAAGCACAAAGAGTTTGGAGGACTTGGATTATTAAAGATACGTGATTCTCATATTGATCGCATGGTTGATCAGGGAAGCTAGTTTAATGTGTTATGCAGTAAGATAACGGGGTTTTCCCACTCGTTTGAGGTGGAGGTCGTGCCTCTGCATGATGCTAGCTGGTTCGAGTCGATTGGTCTCCGAGATTATCATGGAGTCGTGTTTAAAGCATTATGTAACGAGACCACTGTTGTCGCGTACTGTCTACTTTTGGGACATGTGTTTTTATTTAGTTTGTTCGTCACTCTTGCAATTTCGTGGCTGGTAAATTACCCAAGTACGCTTTAATTAACAATAGCTGAGATCATAGTGCAGAGTCTGTCCCACCATCAATTGCTACAACTGTCCGACATTATGCGGAGTTATAAGTTGCTTAATAATATTCGTTCTTTTTCCTCAAACATTGACAAATTAACAGATTATGCAATAAATTAAATATTAAATTAATATATTTTAAATTGATCAAAAACTATTATTCTTATTTTTTTGCGACTCAACGATGTCTCCAAATGTACGGTAATAAATGTAAGATTTTCTAGTAAACTATAGACACGTGCCTAATAGTAGCATAGCTCAGTTCAGCCTTAGCAAGCAAATCCCAAATTCCTCCATTTCCGAGTTTCGATCTCACCGAGGAAGATAGAAGAAGAAGATACGATGAGCAGATTTACTCTGTCCCCTGTGCACGTGACCACCCCCACCTCACGTGCCCTGTTCCATCTCCGCCGTTCCTCGCCGCCGTTGGTGGTTTCTCCGCCTCCTCGCCGGCGGTCACTGTCCTCCGGCGCCGGCGCCGTCAGGTGCTGCAATGGGGTTCCGATCGTTAATGGGTCCTCGCTCAATGGGTCAGATTTTGATTTATGTTTCAATTTTTTTTCTCAGCAATTTGATTTGTACTGAAGATAACTAACAAAAGATCTCAAGTAGGGAACAAGAGCTAGAATTACATTGATAAAAAATTGATTTGAAATAAACTTGATAACACTACTCTGGCTCCGTCCAAAATTCTGACCATGTATTCTTGGTTGATTGCTTGACGTTCTTGATATTTTTTTGTCTTGGGCTTCTGGGTTTTCAATTGGGTCTCTGTTTCTGATCTAAAGATTGAAACTTTGAGGGTTTTTTTTGATGAGGTTGATTGTGGTTTTGCAGGATGAGTGAGTTTGTGGAGTTTGAGATGAAAGTGAGGGACTATGAGGTGGATCAGTATGGGGTTGTCAACAATGCTCTTTATGCTAGTTATTGCCAACATGGTGAAGCTCTTGTTTTACACTTCTCATTGCTCATTGTGTTCAGTTTCAGTGTTTGGTTGTTAATTTTTCTTTTTCCCCTGATTTGGGTTTACTTGCCTTTGTTTGTTGCGTGAATCGGGTTTTAACGCGTTATTGAGAAAGTAAATTTAACTGATTATGTTAGAATATCACGTCTGAAAGCAAGACCGTTCACTAGTTTATATATTCAGGTGTGTTAGACATTTGACACTCTGGTGGGCCAAAGGCATGTATGTATGTAGATATCAATCCGTAGATAACATTATAAATGGGATTTTGGATCTTCCCAGGATTTGAAAATGGTTCACCTTTTCTTCCCTTGCGCACATTTTTTGTCGATTGATTTTTTTTTCTTTTATGCGCCTTGATCAGCTCGACACGAGCTTATGGAAATGATGGGTATCAACATTGACGAAGTCGCCAGCACCGGGGAGAAAATTGCAGTATCAGAGCTTTCGCTTAAGTACCTCGCACCTCTAAGAGTATGCATTTAGTTCCTTATACTAAAGTTTTCCATATTTTTAATGTTCATTACAAATCCGTAAATAAGGCGTAGTTGACGTGAAAGCACGCTAAAAAGTTGAATATTATAATAATTATGGTGTACCTATAAGAGTAGCAATTACCGCGTGAAACCAAACTTTTCCATATTATTCATGTTCTATACAAATGCTATGAGTTTTTAAAGAAAATAGCATAAACATGTTGTATACTATCACATTTTTTTTAAGAGCATGTTGTGTCATTTGATAATGACAAAATTGTGGTGTGAACTTTTTTTTGCGCAAAATGTGTGTAATTTTTCAACAATCACGCTAAAAAGTCGAATGTTACAATAATTAGTCTTACCCTATAACTACATTAACATCTCTTAAATACTTTGTGTCCATGAAAAATAAATTTCTCTACAAATGCTTTGAATTTATCATCCACAAACCAAAAAGAAAGCCTAGTTAACCTTTAAACATGCTAAAAAGTCGGAAGTTCTTATTTCTCGCGTTATTTTGTGGGAACAGAGTGGGGAGAAGTTTGTTGCGAAGGTGAGGATCTCCAGAACCTCAGCCGCTCGAGTTTTCTTCGAGCACTTGATCTTCAAGCTTCCGAATAAAGAGGTTTGACTTTGATATTGAAACACTGTCATTACTCGTTGACTAGTCTAGAATAATAAGAATAGTTTACATTACTTCATATTTTCATGTATGCAGTACATTTCCAATTCTAGTTTAGTCTTATTGTTTAATAGTTATTATTTACTTAAAAGGGTTCTCCTGAATTATAACTGACACATCAATACATCAATTCAACAATCAATAATATTATTATTTACGCCATTTCTATCAGGGTCTGATGCGTATTTGTGATGGCAGCCAGTTTTGGAAGCACAAGCCACAATAGTTTGGCTCGATGAGAACTACAAGCCGGTTCGGATCCCGTTAGGGCTGAAATGGAGATTTGCTCAGTTCATTGTCAGCGAGAGGCTCAACTGATGATGGGATTTGTAAAATCAAGTGTCCTTGAGTATTTCTTGTTGTTTGTAGGTTACTTGTGCTTGAAGAAATATGTTGTCCATCTCTTGTTGGTTTGATGATACTTCACATGAAAATTAAGCTCAGATCATGAATGTGTATTGTGTTACTTGAATTCAGTGATCACCTATATATATATATATATACATTTTGAAACATCCATTTGTGGAGTCTAAGCTTGAGTGTTAACGTGAATTGAACAACAGTGATATTTGACACCATATATAATTTTATTATGTGGATTCAGGGTTTAACCAGATTTTACATGATATTAAAGTAAATTCAGGACCGGCTCACTCATAAAGCCAATAAGGTATAATGACTTTAAGTCCACTTAAAAATAGACTTACAGAAAATACAGCCAATAAGGTATAATGACTTTAAGTCCCACTTAAAAATAAACTTCAAATATAATAAGGAATGACCTCAAATAAATAAATAATATAAATACTTTAGGCCTAATTTAAAAATTAATTGCCAAAACTTATTGAATTTTATGATTAGCCCAAGAAAATCAAATAGCACATTTTTTTTTAATTAAAACATTTCATTCATACGTCCAAACTGGGCGGGATAGTCCCCACGCCTACAGACTGAACATACACAAGATAGCATAATGTAAGTCACTGCTTTCACCTAGATTGACTGGAGAAATCCCATGAACTAACTGCGGAACGCGTTAACCAGACTTCAACGAACAGCGCTGCAATCACGATCCATACTCCAAACGAAAGCAACCAACACAAACAACATAACAAACACCAAATGCAATATGCATAATATAAAACAAACACCAACTAACTAACTAATTACATTAAAGCCTCATCTAGATATTATGCTAGGATTCGAGCCGCGGACCTTGAGCGAATTTTAATAGAGCCCTTAAATAGCACATTTTAATTTATGAGAAAGTAGTCACTAGATGAGCTTCAAAAAAGTGGGTAGAGAGCCGTTAACGAGTAGCATAGGGTCTGCCGCCAATAAAATCCCCAGAAATTCCCAAATCCTCCATTTTTTTCGAGCTTCGATCTCTACGAAAGAGACGATGCTCTCGCTTGCGGTGTGCCCTGTGCACGTGACCACCCCCACCTCACGTGCCCGAACCCATCTCCACCGTTCATCTCCTTCCTCGCCGTCGGTGGGCGTTTCTCGGCCTCCTCGCCGGCAATCGCTGTCCTCCGGCGCCGTCTCCGTCAAGTGCTGCAATAGGGTTCCTCGAGATTCGGGAGATTTAAAAGGGTAATCACTGGATTGGCCTTTTGATTTCGATTCCCTTTTGTTTTCCCCAATTGGGTCTCCTTTTTGTGACCTAAAGGTTGAAACTTTATGTTTTTTGTTTTTGTTTTGGTTGATTGGTTTGAGCTCAAAGTTAGGGATTATGGGTTTTGAGCTGTGTTGTGCTGTTTCAGGAAGAGTGGGTTTATGGATTTTGAGCTCAAAGTTAGGGATTATGAGCTGGATCAGTATGGAGTAGTCAACAATGCTGTTTATGCTAGCTATTGTCAGCATGGTGAGGCTCATTTTGTTACACTTTCGGTTCCGATTATGTTCAATTTAGAGCATACAATGTTTGGTCTTTTCCCTTAACTGTGTTTGCTTCCTCGGGTTTAATTGGTGCGAAATAGGAAAATTAGTTCATTGATTCGCTTGGAAGTGATTCGTAGTTCATAGAAAGATATAGTGTGTGGGTTTTAGCGCTTGTGGAAAGCAAAAAAAAAGGGTTCATGTAGATTATGTTGAAATATTCAAATTTCATAGTGAAAAATGCTTGTAGCCTCTTAACTCTCACCTAACATGTTGCTCTAGGACCTCGATTCTTCAAAATCGAAGAACTTTTGAGAAGACTTGATGGGAGTCCTTATAAATGGGGTTTTGACTCTTTCTAGGATTTGTGTTTTTTACTTGTGCACATTTTCAGTCAATTGATTTATTTCCCTTCAATTCCCTGTTCAGGTCGACATGAGCTTCTAGAATCGATGGGCATTAGTATGGATGAGGTTACCAGCACCGGAGATGCGTTAGCACTGTCTGAACTTTCACTGAAATACCTTGCACCTCTAAGAGTACGATTTTTTTGTCCACGAAACTTAACTTTTTGATATATATATCTGAAAGACATGCCATGGCTTAAATTGATCTGAAAGCGTGCTAAAAAATATTCACACAAATTCAGTCTTAGTACATATTTGATATTTCCCACGACTACATTAACTGTACTCATATCTGTTGTTCCGGTGTTCTGTGACACACCAGAGTGGGAATAAGTTTGTTGTGAAGGTGAGAGTCTCTGGTTCCTCCGCTGCTCGTATGTTCTTTGAGCACTATATCTTTAAACTTCCGAATCAAGAGGTTTGGTACTCAACACTTTTTCATTATTCTATAAACTCTTTTTGGATCACATTCAGATTCTGACACAGTTTTTTTTGCTGCCAGCCGATTTTAGAAGCAAAAGCCACAGTCGTTTGGCTTGACGGAAACTATCGTCCTGTTCGCATTCCACAAGAGCTGAGATCGAGAATCGTTCAGTTCACTCACAGTGAGGAGTCCAACTGATTCGGCTGCTTATAGGACTTTCCGGAAAATGTAAGACCGTGTTGTAGTAGGTAACTTGTTTCTTTCTTCCAGGCCCCTCATTTTGGCCTCGAGAAATAAAAATGAAAAAATAAAGGAAAATTTACTTCATAAGGTTTATGTTTCCATATGAAGTACTTATACAAATGTTGCCATGGCACAGAGTTGTTCACATTTGTTGATTCAGAAATGTCTCAAACTTGACATTTATGAGGAAATAATAAATATGCGATTCTTGTTATGTGTAGTTTCCATATGTTCAACGACTGTGGTGCATAGAAAAAAATGGTAGCTAGGCTTTGTCATCTACCAGTCAAAGAGCTGACTTTTTTCCTTTGTGTATGTGAATTCTTAGATGAAGGGGGGAAAACACTCCCTTAATCGAAATTCACAGCTAAAAAGTCAACTTTAATAGTCAGATGATGCATTTACCTTTACACCTACCTCGTTTTTTCGTATTTTATCCGATGTGACACATTGGTAGGAAAAAAAACTACGTTCGACGAGTTCACATGATAGATCTGACATTCAATTCTCCAAGGGTTGATTTGATTGTCTGTTGGGACAAGTACTAGAATGTCCCAGAAACCCATTGACCAATTTTTATACCCAAATTTGGAACCAAGACAAGGCAAGAAAGAACTTGAGCGATCTTGAATTGGGAAGACAAGAAAAATGGCGGAAACAGGAGAAGAGAAGAAGAAGGTGATGGTGGCCATAGACGAGAGTGACTGCAGCCACTACGCCCTCCAGTGGGCTCTGGACAACCTTGGAGACACCATCCACACCTCCCACGTTGTTATCTTCTGCGTGCAGCCCGTTTCTGATTATGGTCTTGCCTACGCTTCCTCGTATGGCGCTGCCCGTATGTTTTCTCCTACCATTAACTGATTTTATTGAACCTGTGTTCTTAATTTGATCATATCGTTTGTTTTTACTTTTTTGCCATCAGCTCCGGATTTGATCATATCGATGGAAGAAAACCGAAAAAAGCTCACCTTGGCCCTTTTGTCCAAAGCTAAGGAAATCTGCAGCCAACATGGTGTAAGTATCTCTATAAATATTTTTCATATAATTGAACTTTGATTTCTAGTCAAGATTAAAGAAACAGACAACCGTGAACATGAAAATTGAGACTATGAATTGGGTTGCTCCTCGTTTCGCTGATGTAGAGCCCATCGAGATAATTAATGTATAGTGTCAAGATTTGGGTTTGTTCAGATTGTTGCGGAGACAATGACAGAGAGTGGAGACCCGAAAGACGTGATATGCGATGTAGTTGAGAAGCTCGGTATCAGTTTACTCGTCGTGGGAAGCCATAGCCGGGGAGCTATAAAGAGGTTGGTCTCAATATTTCCATGTTTATTATGATTTTGAATTTTCTGGCTTACATTTTGTTCTTTGATCTGTTGTTTTTAGAACATGTACAATATTATGGTGTTTGTGAAACAAAATGTGTTTTATTTTGGGGTTTTTAATGAAAAATGGTTGCTGAAATTGTAGGGCATTTCTGGGAAGTGTTAGCAACTACTGTGTTCATAATGCCAAGTGTCCTGTTCTTGTAGTGAAGAAACCAATCTGAAACAAAATCATTTGTTTTGATGGTTTTGTGGTTGTTGAGGTCTTGAGTTTGTAAGAAAATAAGTTTGTGTTCATGAGAAACTACACTGTTGTTTCTGTTCTACAAGTGCATGTTTCAACTTTCAAGTATGAATAAAGTTTTGAACATTTTGTTCATTTTTTGTTTATAGTTTTGAACCCACCATACTTTGTATTCGGTTTATTATATAAATTTGAAACTAAAATAAAAGTATGTCTCCTGATTGACATATATAATATGTAAATTATGTATTGTCATGGAAATTAGAGATGATACCTTCATTTCTGCTAAATGTAGTGAAAATTGATGTAACCAACCAAAGGCATCACAACAAATACCATTTTGTTTATTTATTGAACACATTTCATTTTCCACAACACACTTAAACCTTGACATTTTGTTCATAGCATAGACCTTCGGAAAAACTTAACCAAAAATGCGATTGAGAGTAGCAGCCAACCTCACTCCTCCTTGGGCCAATCGCCGATAAATTACTGGCGAGCGGGAGAGAAAATAATCATCTACAAGAAACGTTTCTATTAGTTACTGTGTTTCTTAATTATTAGAATGACAAAACACTCTAAGCTCGGTCGATCAATCCAGATTTTTTGTTGTTGAGAAAACGGGTTGAAGAGATATATTTTAATTAAATAATATTTTTTAAAAAATCAGAAAATGCATTTTTGGGTGGGTTTCAGGGAAAACGTATATCTGTCACTCAATCGGAGAAAGTCTCCCTGAACCGAAACTCATTAAAGTGACAACAGAAATGGTTGAAGACAAATTTAGTGATCTCGTCCCTTTTACGAGTTAGACCAAAAATACCATATTATTTTACCTTTCTATAAGTATTAGATGACCACATGCATGACAGGTTTAAAGCAAATGTAGTGATCATGTCTCCTTACCTGTAAGATTTTTTATCACACTATTGAAAATCTTCTTACTCGACTAACACCAATGATAATCAGGTATTCTCAAACATACCCAACTTGCATTGGTGTTAGTAAGGTATTTAAAAGTATACCTGATTACCTAAAATCAGGTAAACGGACATAGTTCGGGACAACGGGCATATTGTTGACCATCAGGTCATGAAGTTTGACCACTAGGTTCGAAATTTTTTATCATCCTACATTTTCCAATATAATTACATACCTTCTAATACATCATCTTCTTTTACGCCTTTGTACGCATAATCACAAGCCGCTTTAATTCCTTCGGACGCATATCTACACAAATTCATCACCAGACATCATATATAAACCTTGTTTTCGGATGAAACTATGATTATTTTGTCTGAAAATGTAATAAGAACACATACACGTCAGGGCATGCAGTGGCATTGCGATCACAAGTCTCCCATTTCACAATTTGATCCGCCCATGCAGTCTGTGACTCGTAAAAAGTTAAATAAAAAACATCATCTGCGATTATGGCTGATAAAAAAAAGCATACCGTAATGTTCTTCTGAATCGCATTAATCAAGCCATCCACGGTTGAATCGAAGAAATTTTCTTCAGCTGTTTCGATTATGTTAGTATCCCAAATCTGCAAGGTTATAGAACATAAGTGAAAGTGTTCTAAAAAACACTAATCGTGAAAAAAACAAGTTAGTGGATTTTGCTCACGTGGTGAAGATTGGCTTTCCTCCTGTACCAATGGACATCAATTTCGTTGCCTCCTCTGTCCGAAGTGAAACCCACGTGCAGAGGCTGCATTAATTGAAAAGTTACTTAGTACCTTAAAATCTGCTAAGAGGAAAAAAAGAACCTTAAAATTTGCAAACCATTGTCGGAATTGTAAGTCTTACTTGATGAATGTCTCCAAGGAAATGGGAGAGGAAGAGAAGTGCTTCTGTGAGGTTATCTGATACACAAAATACTCAATTCAGGATTGTATATTGTTGTATGATCGTGATTTACTTAAAAATTCAAACTGATAAGTAAATATTCAGATTCACTATTAAGCTGTCATATTTATTTTGAAGTGGGTTTTGTTGATACTCCCTCATAGGGGTGAGCATAAATGTTTGGACAACTCGGCCCAACCCGTGACTCGGACCAACCCGGACTAACCGGTCCGCTCATAGTCCCAATTCGAAGTGACCCGGGCCGGGAACGGGCACCATATAAATGTCACAGGCCCGGTTGTGGACAAGAAGTAGGGTGTTCGGACCAACCCGGCCTAATGAACTTAACTAACTAAACACACACACAACCCACACAAATTTTGAAAGAGACATTTTAAGTTTTTTTAGCAAACAAGTTTGAAAATACAATTTCCATATAAACTACTCTGAATGTCATTGACAATATGTTTTCGTGATATTGAAGTATTAATTTTGCAATTTGATTTTGTCTACATAATTTATCTTTGCAATAAGTTTTTGTGTATAATATGTTATTTTTTAATGTTATGGACGGGTTGGACTAACTCGGAACTCGTCCGGGCTCAACCCGCCCACTTGTCCAGCGGACAACACTCTTCATGGACCGGGAATGGACATGAAAATGGTCAACCCGCTGAGTCCGGATTGGGCCCAAAAATAAACTATGGACTGTCCAACCCGGCCCATGCTCACCCCTCCCTCATGTGCTAGAGTACCACAAATTGTGGGTTTCTTCGATTGAACTTATAGGGATTCAATCACTAGCTATCAGTTCAAGTATTTAGGTGAGTCTAGTTTTAATGATGATAGAGAAAATGTGAAGAGAATAAAGAGTTTACATGATCCGGATGCTTTTAAAGAATCGTCTTTGTATGTGAGAAGCTGAGATGTGTAGTTGTTGATTGCGCCTGCAACGCACCTTCCTGCCGCTCCGCTCTCATCTTTGCAATCCCCTAAACAATGTTCCAAAAACACATTATGGTAAAATAAGTCATAAGTCATATACATTATGTTGGAACCTTATAAAGTTAGTATATATTATTTTCCAAATTTATATAGGACACATGATTGTTGTATAGAGAAATCACCGTGAATTTAACCTGACTACACTTTCTCTCATGTGGGCCAAAATCAAACTGTTAATCACAGACCCCAAGCTAAAATGTCCACCCAGTGCGAGTTTAGTGATTTTTGTCCCTTATCCGGTGGGATCAGGGACCCCAAATCCTCATTATATTCATAGACTTTTGTCATTTCTATGTAATGAGACTTATGATATAATAGAGCGACAAGGAGAAAAGACCCACCAATACAAACCAAAATCGACCCGTAGAAATGTCACAACATGTAACATATATAACTATAGGTAGGTACCATGATAAAGAGCAACAACATATATATAGGAACTTACTAGTGTACTGGTATGTGCATAGATCATCTGGAGTATCAATGTAGTGAAGTTGCCGTGACCAATGGTACCGGAACTTTATCCGATCCGCCCACAAACAAACGCTCGCCAAATCATTCTCCGCAGACACCGGAAGCAGCTTCTTCACCGCCTCCGCTGCAGTCTCACTCAATCGAGCCTGCCAAAAAAAGAAGAAGAAGAATAAAGCATCTGGTCGCTGGTTCCAATCTTCACAAAATATCAATACCATTGGAGCTACCCAAAAATAATCGAACCGGTCCAACCCAAACCGATTAAAATGGTAACCGAACTGATGCAGTTCGGTTTCGGTTTATTAAATGAAAAGTTGAACTGAAAAGAAGTACCAAATTGATTCAGTTCAAAATCAAACCAAAATTCCCTCGGTTAGGTTTAGATTTATAAAATGAAAAATCAAATCAAATTGAAAATCGATCAATTTGGACACGTGACTATTAAAAATATGGGACCAAAAGAAAATAAATCAAAACCAGCCCAAAACATAAAAATTTCATGAAAATCGGTTAGAAAAAATTCAACCAAAAATTGATAAATAAATTAATAAGTCAAATGGCCCTCAACCGTGAGAATTTCATGAAATTCAATTTATAAAAACCCAGATCGAACTAACTCTAAAATTGACATATTCAAAACTGAGCCAAATTGATTTATATCAGTTCAATTTTTATCTTTAAAAACCAAACCGACTCAAATCCGAACGGCGAACAGCCCTAATGAGTACCACAGTAGTATCGTAAAAACTACCTGAGCGATCTTGCAGACGGTGAAATGACCATCCAACCCCCACCCATGAATCATGGGGAAGAGAAGAGCCATCAAAGAGACCAAAGCCAAAGCCACCAAATTTGCTCTGCACAAACCCATCTTCCTCCTCACAACTCAAGTCCAAGACCAATTGGGTCCATTGTTGCTTTTAAAATGGTGGTAAAAGAGGAAGGGACAAGAACCTGAAACGGTTCGGAGCCATTAAGGTTAGTGTGAAAGTCATGAATTGCAGCAAATCTCGTAATATCTTTTGTTTCCACTTGTTCACACTCGACAGTTGTGCTCATTTACTACAATCAATTGATGTGAGGATTAATTTTTATTAAAGTAACGCAACGGCTCTTTTTGGCTTCTATTTTGTGTTATTATTTGTACAAGAATCACTAAAAATGGAGGCTAATAATTGGTCCGTTTAATTTTAAATGGACAAAATCAGCCCAAATTTAGAAATAACGGATTTAATAGTATATCATTGAGTAGGGGTGGGCAAGGTTCCATATCGGAACTAAACCGGAAAGAACCGACTCGAACCGAATCTCTCGGCTCTCAATAGAAGATCGGCTCTCAATATAAGAGAACCAAACCCTCGATCATTATATGAGAAACGGTTTGATTTTGAGTTTGATTTTGGCTGATTTTGATTCGGTTCTACCCAATTAGAACCGGTTAGTTTTCGGTCTGAAATTCATAAGATCATTCAGACAAAATTAATTACTACAACTTAATCAAAAAATATAAATTTGCAACAGAGAGCAACAGAGAGCAACAATAAGCACGACGAACCGGTTTGGTTCACTAAATTCATGACCAAATTTGATTGGTTCTCGATTTTTTTATTCCAATTCGTCTCCGATCTCAGTTCGGGACCGGTTTTGGGTCTAAAGTACCCACCCCTTTCATTAACCAAGTTAAAGTAATTAAGAATATAGGTGAGACTAAATTGTGACCCAATCTAATTGTTTGAATTAGTTTAATTATAATATGATTCAAATTGTGAATTCCGGTTGGCTTCCATAACTAGTGTACTTTGTAACAATTTGGAGTAATAAAAATATGTTGTTTATTTGATAGGCAATAACAAATTGGGGTGTAACATGCTCTCGAGGAAGATAGAGAAGATGCGTTCGGTAATGAAGACAGTGTTCGTGTATTCCGAGGAGGTCAGATATTGTAAGAAGCACAAGGTCGAATTTGTTATCAAGAACGAGATGCACTGTGAAGTGGGATGAATATTGATTTGGGTGAAAAGTGATTAGAGGTTTAAATATTGCTACTATTTAATTATGCTTTGTTTGAACGTTTAATTAAGTTTTATGAATGAATGAATGCTTATTATCATTTCAATGGTGATATATGATGGATGTCTTAAAGCTCTCATCTTCATGTGGTATATATTGCATTATTAAGGAGATTGTTGTGTAATGTTGAGTAGGTTTCTAAAAACTAATATGTGTAGATACATAGTTTTGGGATGTGCTAGGTCGATAAATACGGTAAGATCGAAGCATAACATATAAGATGCACATACGGTTTTAACTAATAATGAAATCGTATAGAACTTAACAAGAAATTGGTCTCTCCAGATCTGGTTATCATTAAAATTCATACTCGAAATTTTTACATCTCAAAATAAAAGATAGACAACTATTAAACTGAACTAGTTGCCACTTATGTAAATTTTCATCGAGTGCTAGAAGTTTTTGAAGTCGGTCAATGATGCACCGACATTTTTTGTCCGTCGGTCCCATACTCGTGTTCTGGCACTTGACAAAAAATCGTGTATGCACATCCGATAGGTTTCGATTTGGCCGTCAAAACTGATCATTCGAGGGGATGCAAAATGGGTGGTTATGGATGTTAATAAATTTGGAGACCATGCTCCGTTTTAGCGACACCATAACTTTGCATCTAATTCTAAATGTCACATACTTTCGTTTTTATTGCAGAGTGATCATGTTCTTATTTATTTTTCGAATTCTTAAATCACATTCAAGTTTATAGAGGCCATTTCCATATGTTTTTCATGCATCAAATAGTTCGTTCAAATCATAACCTAATTATTGGAATAATGCACAAATTGGAAAGTTAGAAAAACAATTAGATTGTGATGTATTGAATTCAAAATGGGTTTCTATATAGTGCCAATTAATCCATAGCCCCACCGACCTTCAATTCATGACTAATCTTGTTTACTTAATGCCAATTATTTATCATTATCGTACCCTTGTAATTATCACTCGCAGTCTCTTTCACTTACCCACTAATATTCTCCTTAATCCATTTCTTTTATTATAGGTTACGTACCCCAAACTCATATAACTTCCATTTTTATATTTTCTTAACCATACAAATTAATAAATAAAGTATACGTTAAAAATACACACCCAAATACAATACATGGGCCCCACCCACGCCGAGCCATCTAGAAAGATGCGATACAGGTGTCAACATCGCAACGGTGGAACCGCCCAAGCACCCGAATGCCACATGTTTTGGACCGTCTCTGCAACCCCAACCCATGACGTGGCGTCGTCCCACCGCAGCACTAACCGAGTCACTATATACGCCGTCGTTTTGTGCCTTCCTCGCCCTCCTTAAATTGTCCCCAAAACTCTCGTTTCGTTCCACTCCACATTTCGATTCTCTCGTTTTCAATTCTTCATTCAACTGAAATTAAAATTTTAAATTTTAACTAAATCGATGGAGGTTCCGGTGCTCAAGGGAATGATCGATCTCGACGGCGGCGTTTATCGTACCCTGTCCGTTACCGACACCGTCGATGTCTCCAGGTGGGCCCCACTTCTGATCCTCGCTATTGCCGCGTCGATCGCCACAATTGTTAACGCCGTCAAGGTTTTCATCGTTAAGTTCGGTTCCGTCGAGCCTCTGTCTTGCTCGGAACAGCCTCTCCTCGAACACGACAGCGACGCCGACACGGCAAGTGACTCCGATGATGACGAGGAGTACGAGGAAGAGACTGAGGACGATGATGTCACCGATTTCCGGGTCAGGGGCTCTGACCAGTGGCAGTTTCGTAATTTGAGGGATGGGGATTTCGCCGATCTCGGCGCCGGGAAGAGCGTAGTCAAGCTCTGGGACAATGCCGGGTCAGGATTCGACGGTTACGATTCCGGCGCCGACTTTCCGGCGTACTCGCCGCAGGTGGTCGTGTCCGCCTCCGGCGAGAACTGTTCTCGGAGCGTCGGGGTCAGGGTGTGGGACCGGCGCGTGTCGTGCAGGGTCCCGGCGATACTCGCGGAGTGGCGCGTGGACGAGGTTGCGGTTGGCGACGTCAGAAAGGCCAACGCGCCGTTAGGGAGCGTGGCGGGTTGGGACTCTGATGACGTCACGGAGAGGGACTATGTTTTTGACGCGTTGGAAGGTGAGTGTTACGAATCGGCTGTGACTCGGTGCTGCGACGCCGTCAGGTCTCACTTACTTTGAGGTGTAAATTGTTGTGAATCTAAGGGGCAAATATGTACATATTCATGGAAATCCCTTAAATGTTATCTTATTTTTATTTTCAAAAAACAATTGCATAGAATTTTTTTCTTAAATATTTAAAAGTAAAACATATATGATTAATAAATTGAACCTGATTTCAAGAGGACAACTTAATAATTTAAGTCTTACGTTTACATTATTAAGAGACAATTTTATGTAAAGCGTATTTAGTGCAGTGGTAAAAAGAACTAAACTTCATACTATTCGACAAATTCAAATTGAATATTGAATATTTAGCTAATCAAATTGAGATAATCACTAAAATAATATTTATTTCACATAATATTGCATCTACCATGCTTGAGAGGCAAATAAACCAAATTGTCAAATCAAATAAATCCGTAATGTTTTGTAACCACATATTTTGACATATAAAATCTGTTTCTAGAAGAAAATCGCCTAAAACTTAAAGATATCCAAAAACGTAGGATTTGAACTACAAGTTATTAGATTCTTATTTTTCGAAGATCCCTATAATTAGGTTCCAGGTACACGTGTTGGTAGCTTGCTTCTGACAAGAATGAAATAACATACGATACACACGAAGAGCCACTATAGAGTGGTGGTTGAAACCAACCCTTCCACAAAATATAAAAAAATTCTTTAAAATAAAAATTAGCATTTTATACACTATTTTGTGGGTTAGGATCGATTTTATGTGCGTGGTTGTTAGGAATCGAGAGGAGACGAATCTCATTGATTTTCTTATAGAAGTTGGGTCATGAGTTGGTGCAACAACTCATGTTTTGGGCTCTTCCAAATATGGAGCCTTTGGGCCGTACATACATAAGCGCGCTTCATAAAGCCCAGTTCACGGCCCAAATACTTAATTGGGTAACATAACTACGTAAGTCACAAACCAAACTATCCACAAAAGAGAATTCCAAAAAGCAGAGGTAAGCTATTCAATTTTTATAAGAAGTGATGGTGAATTTTTTTAACTATAAAAAGTCCAGTGAATTCCCATAAAAATTGCAAAATGTGATAATTTTGACCAAAATAACGGAAATACCCATGAAATTAAAATTTTAAATAGTTTTTTTTCTTAATTTGAACTCGCTAGTTTTCCTCTTCAACCGAATATAACATACATGAAAAGAGAAGTTGAATCAAATAATTCACAATTATTTTTCAGAAATAAAAGTTCACATCCACTTTAAATTGATTATCTTTAATGAGTCACAAAATAGAAGAAAAACACTCTTCCTCTTCTCTTATTAAATTAAAAAATTAGCACTATTTTAATAGCTCCGGTAAAAAGTTTGAGAAGAGGTCTACCCTTAATTGGCGAATTCGTTTATTACATTCAATTGGACGGATGTTAATGAGACCCTTCCCGATAAATTTGGCTATCACTACCAATAAGTCGACTTGAATCGGCTCTTAAAGCTCTGTCAATAGAATTTTAGCGTCTATAGTTAACGAAATGGTGTTGTACATTCTATAGAGTATAGAATATATTAACGGTACAATAAGAGTTAACATTCTTATTGAGACTAGATATAACTCGAAGTTAACAAAATCTATTTCTATTGATGGTAACTATGACTATCCAACGTTACATATGTTTACCCGATATTTCAATTTTGACACATGATTGCTCAAATGAATTATTGCCCAAATGAATTATTTTCTTACAATTTCACACAAAATAGACGGGAAATATATTTCCATCCATGCATGTGCTACACATGATCTACTCTTTTTTATCCTTCCCAAACTGCACTTACCCACATGTTTAATTTTTTGTTCTTCTATACTCTCTCATCTCTCCTATTCATCTTTCTCATATTGTGCATCTTACAACAAAGAATACCACATTGGTTTTCAAGACTCTACAGCTCACGAACATTGTGTTGGGTGAGACGAAATTCGCAGTCGCCAATTTCACGGGCGAGCTTCCTGTTGGAGTGGGAGTCAAAACTGTAACAGGTTTATAGCCCGTACACGTGGTCATCCCACAACGGCAGCGCCTGGACGCGTGGAATCCGTTCGAATGAGAGCAAAAGGCCACCGTTGGCGATAAACAGGCGGTCGGTGCTTGGAGCTGTTACAAGTCTTGTGGAGAAGTGCGTGGGAATAAAACGATACCGACGAATCTATCATCACCAAATTGTACGTAGCGCCTACATAACTTGTTCAGAAGTTCCCTGTGCATTATGTGTTTGGAGTGTTTTCAGGAGAAAAGGCGTTGAAGAATACATGAGTTAGCAAATTCAAAATTAAATTAAGAGTAGAATGATTATTTCATCTAAAATGTAACTGAGTTATGATGTGCAACAAAATAATCATTTGAATGCGTCAAAATTTAAACATCGTATAATCTTCTGTTTGTGACCGACGGTTAAGTGTGTATATATCTGCATTTTGCCTGAAATTAAATGACGTAGCATGATCGACCGTGATCAATAATCGGGGAGAATCTTCATGAACTCCACCGCCGACGACGAGAGCGAGCTCGCTGGCGAGTTGGATCCGCCAGAGAATCTTATTGTTAGTTGACTTTCAATTTATATGCATTTATAGGTAAAGATCAAGCATAATTTTGTTTAGTCTATGTTTGGCTAGAAAAAATAATACTCAACTCGAACTTGAATTGGTTTGTACCGATACGTTCAACATCAGTTTGATTTGATTTGTTTTTGTTTATTGATTAATTTATTTTTAGTTAACACATTTATTAAAATTCATATTTTAATAATATCTATAGGTAATTGAATATAAAAATGTCGGTGAATAAATTACTGAAATTTGAATTTTGATAAGTTAAACTTAAGTTCGGCTTGATATCAGTTGTGACTACGTAAGTTTGAAATTTAATAAATCGAACTCAAACAACCCATTAAAAAATTAATATAAAATAAGTAAATCAACAATTTTAATGTCAAAAATCACGGTCAATTTCCTCTTAGTTTAATCTCTTCAATTGATAAAAAATGTGTACTGTGTACATCGAGTATCGTTTAGTGAAATTAAGTCTTAGGAAGCTTCCTTCGTAGTAACTAAGGTTCAATCTACATTTTAAGTCAACTTTCAAAAATATATATTCTCGTTTATCACAATTATTGACCCTATGGTACTAATTCATCTTTAAATACACTAGTTTTGTACATTAAATATGTCTACTTGTTGTCTAAGATTGAGCCATAGTCAATTACATCTCTATTTTATATACATGTAACATGTTGAACTAGGAAGCTATGCCATTTTGGGCTTTAGGCCCAACCCAATAGAAAAAGCATGTTTACACACATATAGTTGGGCTTTTGGCCCCACAGTCAAAGCCTAAAGCCCTTTATGAGTTGGGCCTATAACTTGTTGGTGACTCAATACTCTACATAAATATTTGGGATTGCTATAAATTCATGAGAAATTGAGATTTGTAAAACCAACAAAATTCACCTTAGACAATGACACACAGACTGTTCACGTTTCAGTTTTGAGTCGGGTCGATTTTTAAGAAATTAAAACCAAAATTAAATCGATAAAATTCAGTTCAGTTTGGTTTTAAATATATAGGTTTTCGGTTGGTTCGATTTATGAACTGAACTTCATATTTTAAGATAATTTTTTTTAGTTCAAATTAATAAAGATGGATAATTTAAAATGAGCCACATGCTTAAATCAATCGGTTTTAAATCTGGTTCAATTTTTTCATTTGTTATCATTCTATAAATCGAAACTGAACCAATGAAGTTCTGATTCATTTCAACTGTGAATCGAACTAAATCAATTCTTTTCAATTTAGTTTTGTCGGTTAGTAGTTTTTTGATAACCCTATTTTCACGTCTCAAACTGTTTTTTAGTTTGAGTTATTATTATTATTTAAATTATCAAAACATTATTATTCCTCTTTATATATAATAAATAATTTAAGACAACAAGATAATTGAATCTAACAAACACAAAATGGTCAATTTGAGAAGATCGAGGTAAATAAATAAAAAAAAGAAGAAAAAAACAATTGGTGAGGCATGCAAATTTAACCCCACATTGTTGTCATTGTGCTTGCAAAATGCTCACAAAACACACACACCAATACGTACAAAAATACTTGAAAATTGCATAATTATGAAAATTACTATTAGAAATTAGAATTATAGGATCATGCGCAAGACAAACCGCACGCCTTACTGACTAAAAACCAGTCCTTCATTAGTTTTTAATGTGAAAAAAAAAACAATAAAAACATTCTCTTCTCTCTATGTTTTTGTCTTTTTCTGCTCATTCATCATTGGATCTCCCAAGCACCACCTTTCCTATATATATCATTTCTAAATATTGGTATCATTGAAAAGTTCAAATGTGTGTATATATATATATATATATATATATAAAAATCGGGATAGAATTACAAATCGTCCAAAGTAGTAGAATTTGAGTGTAAACTGGTAGAACGTGATAGGTCCGATAGAAAATGAGTGTGAACTGCTAGAACATGATGGGCCCGGTAGAATGTGAGTGTGAACTGGTAGTTAGTAAAGAACCCGATAGAACCACAAAAATAACTGTGGTAGAATTTCGTTGCCAAGTGTCGCACTAGGACAAATCTCGTCAGATCTTGAGCGATCCAACGACTGGTAAAAGTTCGGACGTTTTATCAAGGTTGTGTCCGAACGTCCGAACTTATACC
>JAYMTP010001323.1:0-24781 GCA_036897365.1 Geranium brycei | reverse complement strand
CGCCTCGTGTCTCTTCCTCTGCGCCTCGTGTCTCACCCTCAATATGTATATTTTTAATGTGGGTTGAATTAGATTTCAGAAACTCGTATCTATTTCATTATTAAAGTTTCAAAATTTGAAAGTTGTTTGAATGATTTTTATGAATGAGTTCACCTTATATTCATGTATATAAATGAGACTCCTGCTAACTTGTCACAATTGAGAACATTTTCAATGATCTGATTTCATAAACTCATATCTATTTTAATTTCAAGTTTCATAGTTAAAGATTGTTTATTATAATTGTTTATTTTTTTATGAATGGGTTCAAGTGATAATGTTAGAATTTGAATTGGTGTAATTTTATCATTAATTCTTGCAACATTATCTCTATGAGACGATTGGATCCATAGGCGCTCACTCGTACGTGTTGTGCAAGAAGCTTGAATAAGAGAAAGCCGTGGGATAGTTGGAGCGAGAGTTTCCCATAAGGCATGGTTGAACAAGTTCCTCAATCTCAAGATTTCCTCTCATTCACCAAAACAGTTTTTTATTTTTATTTTTGAGCATTGGTCTCACCATTACGTTGTAGAGAGGTTACTTTGTGATCTTATCATAATTGACGAAGTATTGTGTATACTTAATGTGATTTTGTTAAAATGATAATTGTGGTACATCTTTATTAGCTAGCAAATGTGTTGCGCCTAATTTTGTTGAAACAATAATTATGAAACTGTAAATAAAAAAAATGAAAGTCTGTTGGTAGAAATGAAACATGAAATAAATGAAACGGGTTAGTAATTAATGAATCTTTATCAAATTTTTTATCGGAAATATTTTTCACATTATAATACTTGTGATTTTCTCGAATTATGGTGATTGTCATATTTCATTGCAATATTATTATAATTATTTTAAATATTAATCATCATCTCCTCATGCAATAAGAATATAAAGAATTGGAACACTAGTTGACGTTGAGCCTCCCTCTTGCCTGATATACTCATACATCTCTATCTCCTTCACTTTCCAACTCTTTTGTCATTGAATGTCTGCAAGATCGTCGGAGGTAAGTTTGCTTTTACCCATTACTGAAATAATTCCCAGGAGCTGGAACAACATACACAACCGAACCAAATCCAACCAGAAACCAAAAACATCAAAGAAAACCCTAATCCATCATTTTTATATAAAGCACAAGAAAAACACCTCTCCAACATAGGCATACAAATCAAAAATCATCTAACAATTTCTATTCTACCATTTACAGGTTGAAGAAAGGAAGCCAGATACCGAGAACGAACAGGTGCAACAATATCCAATAGACAAAGTGAACACATCGTTGGAGATGGACAGCCGGCAAATCGTGGATTGTTGCCGGTGAGAACCCCGACTCTCTTGGCGATGTAACATTGAGCATTTTTTTTCTCCTTCTCTGATTAATTTAATGGGACAAAACCATCCGATTTAACGCTTACCACCTATTTGCTCAATCGGAATTTTTCAAACGCCATTGAAACCGTTTACACCGACATAAATTTTCGAGACTAAACTGGAAAATTTGGATGAAATCGAATGCCTCTAACTCATTAGGGATTAGAGATTTTATAAAAAAATTAGTACACTCTTGATTGTTATAATTTACTGAGGTTTAAATGGAAAATAATAAATTGAGCAGGAGTGACAGGAGTTACCTGTTATTGCTTCAAATATTGCCATTATAAATATAATAGATTTAGGTTTATATATTTTTAAATTATATTTGGCCTCAAAACCGAACATATGGTAAAGAGCACCCAAAACTCGGGCTCGAAATTTTAATCCCTAATTTTCACTTTCTTCCCCAAAACTAAAAGCCCTCTTTCTGCAGAGAGAGAACCAGAAACCTCCGAATCCATCAATGTCGATTCCGTCCTCTACAGGTGCATCGGGTTCTTCATCTTCAGCTTCTTCACAGTTCACGTATTCGAATGCCTCCTACTTCCCTATGCCCTTCCATCTCCAGCAACCGGACCCGATGGCCTATCCCAAGCCCTACGTCGCTCCTCCGCCGATCGCCGCCGCTCCGGTCGCTCCGATCTACCCTGCTCCGGTGCCGGGGGTTTACTCCTATCCTCAATTCCAGCAGGTATGTGTATATTCGTTGCGCGATCGATCGATATGCGTGTTGTGTATTTGTTTGTGTTTAGCGGGTTCGTGGAATTGTAGCGCGGTTGTGAATCTATGTGTGTGCGAATGTGTAGTGGTTTTGTGGTGCTTGAAATTTGTGTTGTGTAGTGCTGGATTCGATTTTGATGAGTTTTGGGTGATTTTTTGGGGTTTTATTGATTGTTGTTGTGTTCTACAGAAATATTAGGGTAGCTGAATTGCTGTTTAGATGTTATTCTTGTGTTGTTTGTGTTATTGGGAAAATGTATTGATATCATATATACCTGTTTCCTGCAGGTATATATGTTTGTTGCGCTATCAATATGTGTGTGTTGTGTATTTGTTTGTGTTTAGCGGGTCCGTGGAATTGTAGTGCGGTTGTGAATCTATGTGTGTGTGACTGTGTAGGTGGTTTTGTGGTGCTTGAAATTTGTGTTGTGTAGTGATGGATTCGACGCTTTTGGGTAATTTTGAGGGGTTTTATTGATTGTTGTTGTGTTCTACGGAGAAATAAGGGTAGCTGAATTGCTGATATTACTTCTTAGTTCTTTTGGATTGTAATGTGGTTATGAATTAATGTGTACAGCAGAAGGGTGAGAGAGAAGAGAGAATTTTGTGGTGTGTGGGTTATTTTGTGGTGTTGGAAATTTGTATTGTGGAGTTTTGAATTCAAGTTTGACACATTTTGAATGAGTTTTGGGGTTTTAGCGATTGTCGTGTTCTGCAGAGGGATTAGGTTGGCTGAATTGCTGTTTATTACTTGTTAGTTCGTTTGGACTGGCTATATTTCGTTTTTAATTCACGAATGATGTTTGTGAAACTTATCTCTTGTTTATTCTTGGATTAGTCATTTCTAATGAAATATAGAGTACATTCTATGATGTTTTTGGCAGTGTTGTTTAGATGTCATTCTTCAAGGCTTCAAGTTTATGACTTTGTGATCTGCATTATAATAGGCCCAACAGTTATTTCAAAGGGATGCTCAGACAATTACGCCAGAAGCTCTTGAGAGTGTAAAAGCTGCCCTTGCAAGCAGCGAGACTGAGCACAAAGCAGAAACTAAAAGAAAAGCTATACCTCGCAAAGCTGCTGGACAGAGTTGGGAGGATCCGTCACTTGCAGAGTGGCCAGAAAGTAAGATTATTGAATCATCTCTTCCTCTTTTTCAGTTTGACTTATTTGCAATTTTTTCTAAAAAGAACTATTTGTTTTTTATCCCTAAATCTTGCTCCGTACAGTCCTCAGAACATAGCTATTAGGTCAAGAAGTATCACGTGGTCAATTGCAACTTCTGATTTGATTCATACTGGTGTCTTTGGTTTGGTACGTGTTTTCAAAACTTTAGGGCTCCTAGGTTACTTGTTGATAACCAGGTACAAACCATTTACCATCATATAGCAGTACATTATATAAAAAAAATATCAATTTCACACTGT
Source organism: Geranium brycei (assembly GCA_036897365.1). Taxonomy (NCBI): domain Eukaryota; kingdom Viridiplantae; phylum Streptophyta; class Magnoliopsida; order Geraniales; family Geraniaceae; genus Geranium; species Geranium brycei. The sequence continues at coordinate 21,218 of JAYMTP010001323.1, read as the reverse complement.
AGATTGTCAGTTTGTTTTATGGTGTGCGGAGGCCATTGATCGGATGAAATATGCTGTTACCCATCGGATGAAATATGTTCTTCCTTCATTGATTGCATTTTTTTTCTTGTTCATTTGATGTAGATGATTTTCGCATATTTTGTGGTGATCTTGGTAATGAGGTGAATGACGATGTTCTTTCGAAAGCATTTTCACGATTTCCCTCCTTTAACATGGCACGAGTAAGTTCTTTTCACTTCTCTCATTTCTTTTTTTGTCTGCTAACTTGCATGATTTCTCTTCGGGTGGCTGTTTCGAACACTAAGCATTGCACTTTCTATTGACCCTCTCAACTGCCTTCTTGTTGCATATTGAATCTTTATTGCTATAATCTCGTGCTATTTGTAGTATTAACAATTTGGCAAAACATTTATAGTCATGTGTCTTGGGCATCTGAATTACGTAAATTTTGAAGTTTGCCTAGTCCTGTTTGACAATTCTATATTGATATGATTATGAACAGCTGGTATCAACATCCGGAGCTTGAGTCGGTTAAATTGACCTGACTTGTGGACTAGCTTGAGTTGTAGGGTGGTTGAATTGATTGAACTACTCATAATGAGGTTAGTAGATATATTGAATTTTCTTAACCGGGTTGTTATTCTATATTTCTAGAACCTTAAGTAGAAAGTGTTTTTGCAAGGCATGGCAGTTTAAATATGTCAAAAATCTATTTGGGAGACGAAATTTACCCTGAATTATCCTATTTCCTTGTCCTCGGGATAAGGTCTCAAAATGTGTTCAATTTTGGTTATCATGTGAACATTTTCTTGGTATTCTTCTGCCCCGTGCTAGATACATTAGTTTGGTTGTTGGCCGATGTAGCAAACATTAGCGTGGCCAGTTACAGTTCGAAGAAGACACAATATGCTTTTCCGTGTCAAGTTGGACTCGGGAAATCTCGCCCTTTATGAGATTTGCATGAGAATAGAAATGTTGTAGGCATCCATGCGGTGTCCTAAAAAACGCTTTGCGCTAGTCTGGCGGAGAGAGCCTTCTGGGGACTAATTGGGGATTAGTTAGGGATTATTTGGGGATTTTTGGAACACTGCACCCATGTACTAATTTTCCACGTTCGTAACTAACTTAAAAGGTTAATAAATAATCAAGAAAAAATAGAGGATCGTTGTGCGATCTTGTGAATGAAGGCTGTTTGGACCCTAGTCTCCGAGTTTTAGGTTATTATAAAATATATTATTTTCATTAGGGTACGCTATGCATCTCGGATTGTTGGCTTCTTGTGTGTGTGCAATTTTGTATGCATTTTCTGCTACACCGTCAAACTTTGAATGTTAATCCGTGATCGGCCTCTAAAAATTTGACCGCGGTTATAATTTTTTTTTTATTCTTATAGGTTGTAAGAGATAAGAGAACAGGAAAAACCAAGGGATATGGATTTGTTAGCTTTGCCAACCCTTCAGACCTTGCAGGAGCTCTGAAAGAAATGAACGGTTAGCGGTTTCTTTCTATTTCCCTTCTCAGAATCGGTTTGTGGGATTTTAAAGTTTTGACTTTATTGTAACGTTAACTTCAGGCAAGTATGTTGGGAATCGACCAATCAAGCTTCGGAAGAGCAACTGGAAGGAAAGAACCGATTTCGAGGCCCTCGAAAAGCAAAAGGTATGTACTGTCTTACTTTTGTAAGGAGCGTTCCTGTACTGCGTTTATTGTCAAAAACTATGCCTATCAAAATCTATCAAAACAAACTGGAATTCAGTCACTGGACCACCCTTTTTCTTCAAAATGACAGTTTTGCCCTTCAAATTTAAAAGGATAATAAATATTTTTGAAAAAAACAACAAAGGCGGTTCACTTCAGCATTTTAATCAGTTTTAAATGGTATTTTTTCTCTTCACTTGATTTCTAAGGGCCTTGCACAGTTTTTGCCTTGCTTATATGTGTATTTTGTGGTTAACGTTGGCAGAACTATACTCATAAGAAACCGAAGGTCTCGAAGAAGAGTGTGCTGCACAAGTGAAGATGATTAGGCATGGAGATGTACACTTTTTGGCCTTTCTTCTCACTCTTGTAGTTGTACTTGCTTCTTGTGTTGGGCATATTCAAACAAGTCGACTTGAAAACATGGTGTATTAATGTTTTTTTGCTTGATTTCTATCATTTCATGAACCCATCTCAAAAGTTGTATAATCCATGCAAAGCATGATTTGGGGTTGCCCTAAAATAATCGAACCCGACCAAACTGAATTGAAAACAAACGCTCAAAATTGATTCAAATTCCATCTGTTCGGTTTTAGTTTTTATTCGTAAACATCCCTTGCATGATTTGGTTGTACTACAAGTAGTGCTGTAAGAAATTGTTAGTAGGGTGGAGATAATCTTTCTCGGGTTAATTGAAAAGTAGATTGAATTAAAGAATTAATAACTAATTGGACAAGTCAAAATTTTTTATATATAATATTGACTATGAGATTAGGATAGTAGAAATCGGGACCTGATATCCCATCTAGTGGAATTACTAAATTTGTTTCGAACTTGATTTGTTGTTGTAGAATACCGTGAACTTCACGAAAAATCTGGTACCTACAATTTGATGAAATCACTAAATCTGCTCGAACCTGCTCTATTGTTATCTTATAGAGATATATTACTCAAAATTCACCAAGACTCGATATTTTCAATCTCACGAGATGTCATCAGAGAAGCCCCCTTGGATCCACCCTCTTAGGTTAGGAAAACAAAAAAATATTGTCTTCTCTATTGTTCAATAAAATCTCGAGTTCTAGACTAAGTTTCTTCCCCAATTAACTCGAGTTTTACACTATTAACTCGTGTTTTAAAAATCTCCGATATGCCAAGTAATTTTTTGATTAACCACCAACTTGGATCAAAAAGACCCTTTCTGCCCGATTCCCGCCTAACATTTTTCAGAACATTGCTATTAAATTTTTTTAGGGAGAATACTTGGTTGCTACTACCAGAGACAGAACTTCACTACAATAGAAAAAAGAGGAAAAAAGAGTACAAAATATAATGTGTTTGGCCCAACAAGACCATTAAAAACTACAGCTTTCCCAAAATCATACCTAGAAACTGCTTTCAGCTATATATATCAAACTTCCTGAAATGTATATATACTCAAAAACCTATGGTGTGATTTCCCATGAAGAATTAGGGCATGAATGTCTCTCGATCGATAAAACGCGGTTTCATCACAAAATTACGCGAGAAAAAAAAAACGAGGCGCAATCACATCGTCCGCAGGAATCCACGAACTTCGATCAGGAAGGTGTTAAGGTTCTTCCGAAACCTCTGGTAGTTGGGGCGGTCAAGGGCAGAGGAGAGCTGGTTCGAGCTGGTGAGTGAGTGGAGTGCATTCTGGAGCCTTGATTTCAGAACCACATTTGGTTGCTTCTCTATTAATTCATTTGCCAACCTCTGCACGAAAAATAAAACGACCGCATGAACAATATTTAGAACACAGTGCAGATAGATGGAAATATTAAGGGATAGAGGTTATTTCGTAGGAGCTTCACACCGTAAGGAAAAGTTATAAACGAACTCGATTTATTTTACTCACACTCTAAAGATGGCAACAGTGCGGGCTCAGGGAGGATTTAGCGATATGTCCTCTACCCCGTCAGATTTGGGGATACCCGAGTTTTGGAGGGTTTTTTCCATCCTTGTGTTTGTTATGGTTGAGCTCGAACCACATTCAAGTCCAACATATCAAGGTCAATGTTCTCAAAATCGGGCCAACGCAGCCGCCTAGGCAGGGAACTTTAGAACACCGACCAAATTTCACATAATCGGGTGGATCAAGTCGGCTAGGCGGAATCAGGCGGGTCTAGGTTATTTTTTTCAAAATTGATTTTTTTGAAAAATAATAATATAAAATTCCAAAAATTAAAATAATTTATACTAATAGATACTTTTATTGTTTTTGAAGGTAACGATTAGTCCCCGGAGTCCCTATCCGCCCGACTAGCGCCTAGCGTATTTTAGAACCATGATCAAGGGTCAATAAGCTCGCGAGCCGGCATGTTTAATATTTCATCAATTATCTCTCTTTTATTTGATATAATTAAAATATATGTATTAATATTTAATGTATACATACAACAAATCAAACTGAGTCGAGCTTGACTATTTGTTTCAGAACCGAGCCGAGCCTTATCAAAATTAGGCTTAATTCGGCTCGTTTACTCTCCTATATATATGCACAAGGGTTCATATAGCGAAATGAGTGTGAAATAAAGCACCTGGTACAGGCCCTGTTCGCAAAGGATCAATGGCAGGAGAGCGTCGGCGGCAGCGCTAACCAGATCAGGACTGTAACAAAATACAAGGTTTTATTAGAAGTTCTGTAAGTTGAACTAAAGCAATACATAAGTTAGCCGCATGAGTTCATGTCAGTATCTACCTATAATCCTCGAAAAGGAGTAACTGAAGCAATGAGCCAAGGAACCGGCTTAACATGCCTTCCTGTAAAGTTCCATTTGAGTCCTTGAGATTTGCGGCATTTGACCCCAATCCCAATCTGCCAGCACCAGTCTCCTTGTAGTGATAGGAAGCAAGTGCTTTTAGGGCTCTCAGGCACATATCAACTACTTCGATGTCCTGTAACATAAACCGAGAATGAGGTAGAATTATTTTTAACAGAAAATCTAGGTTGGTTCACATTTAGGGCTTCCCAAAAGTAACCGAACCAATCCGAAAAATAACCGAACCAAACCAAACTCCATCGGTTTGGTTTCAGTTTATAAAATGGGAGCCGACAAAACACTGATCAATTTGGATACATGACTCATTTTAAGTCATCGATCTTTATTAATTGGGCCTAAACATATTGGTCCAAAAAAAGTAAGTCAAATAATAAGTCAAGATTTGCCCAAAATGTGAGAATTTCATGAAAATCGTTAAAGAAAATCCAATAAAAAAACCGGTAAGTCAAAACGGTCTAAAATGTGAGAATTTCATGAAATTTGGTTGATAAAAACCGAACCAGAAACCGACATATTCAAAGCTGTACCGAACCGAATTCTATCGGTTTCGGTTTTTATTTTCTTAGAACTAAATTGATCGGTTTGGTTTGAACCAAAGCGACTCAAAACCGAACCGTGAACAGCCCTAGGTCACAATAGTATGCAAAAGTCCTTTGAAAATTGAAATACTTTTATTGCATTTGTTAGCTCAGGAAGTTACCGTCATTATTGAGTTTCGATTTTGTTTACCTGATAGCGAAGACCAAAATCGAGTGTTTGAAGAACGTGAGAAAAGGTGTCACTATTTAGTTGAGCAACCATTTCGGGATAAACCTCCAACATATGCGATAGCAATTCGAAGTACTGCCGAATTAAATAGAAATACCATATATCAGCTTTTTAAAAATAAACTGAAGTAGGTAGGTTGTTTCATGAAAGTAATAAAATCTTACGTCGTGGCAAAGCTTGGGATATTTCAGAAGGTCCAGAGATATAAGAGGTGTAACTATATGAAGGCCGAAGTATACAACCTGAGAAATATTTGTTCCCTGTGTCTCAATGGAATCTGATGAGAAATCAACCTACAAAGCTCACCATCGGGGCTCAGTAAAAAAAAATGAAATAGTATGGGAGAATTATGTAACCAACTGCAAATAAAATTCTGAAAAAAGAACCACCAGATCTTTTGAACAAAGATTTGAAAGGAGTTGAAGAAGTGCTCGCAAATCCTTGTATTTTTCAGCCTTTTCTTCACTAAGTAAGCTGATTGACAGAGTCAATGATATCTGGAGATATAAATGAAAAGTTCATTAAAAGGTCTGAGATACACAGAGGTTCAAGAAAATTAAATATTTTTATTTGTCATATAATGTGACGTAATTCTATCTTCAACAACAAATACATAAACATGTACGTTTTGCTAGACAATTGAGAGAAACAAATTTTTATCCTATTATCCAGGTAAAAAGTAGAAATATAAATACCCTAAAATTGCAATATATGTAGCAATCAAGAGGAAAGACATATGAGGAGAAAAGGTTGAAGAAGAATGTGTTGTCATCTACTACCAAATATCTTTCATTCGGGAGAGATATAGACCCCTATATGACAAATAAGGTAATGAAAGCTTACCTTGCCAATATTATGAGACGAGTAAAGCTGGAGCAATTGCATGCAGAAATTAACGGCAATAGCTGTTTCTTGAGCCTCTAGGTAAGTGATTTGTCCATCCACCCAGTCAACAACAAATTTAAGTAGCAGATAAACAACTGCAGACTATGCAATAAGTTGTAAAGAGGTTAGGAGGCAATGAACAAAATGCTTGTGTGTGTGTACTAAAACACAAGTTATTCTACACATCAGAGTGTGCCTGCCTTCAGTTCATAGTTTGCTTTGGTCCATGGAATATAAACATATTATTCGAAGATGAATGATGATGAAAAAATACAGTCATGGATTATATTTAGTACCTCATCTTTGTAAACTTCGAGAAGAACCATAATAGGGTTCATTACAGAGAATCCCATCTCATATAATGCCTTCTGTGTACGAGGTTCTGAGGCCCCGGCAGCACCACGAAGCCGCTCCAGCAAACAAGTAACCTAGAAAAGATAATAGTCGTTCAGGACACTTTTGGGAGAAGAAGAGGAATCTAGGAAGAAATTTGCACCGGAATTATATCCGTACCGACATGATGATATCTGGTTGTTGAGCAACAGTTTTGAGGTCATTCCTGTTAGATATGTCCACTAGATATGTTGTCATGTGACCCATGAGGTCCCTCACATATCTTTAGAAAGTGGAGTTCGGAAATTAGTTTGTATTACAACACAAACACATAAGTGAAAAAGAGATGTCTACAATATGAAACCGAGAGGACTCACTGATTGGATGCATCTGCATTTCTCATGGCGGATGCTGAAAGAACAAGTGTTTGGGCCAGTGAGCGCTAAAGAAAAATATAAGTATCAGTCACAAAAATAGGACATAAAAATAACCAAATGCTTCTAAGTTTGAGAAGTTCCTACCTGGTGCAAAGTGTTTAACATGAACAAAGTCTTTTCATTAGCAAAAGCCTTAGAGAGTTCACGCCACGAGTCCTGCAATATAATTGAAGACAAAAATTATAGACCACAATTCTTGAATACAGTTCAAAATGACCTACAGCACAATACATAAGTTCAATTTTGAAATTCTAATTTTCCATTAACTTAGAAGTTAATGAATTTTAAGGCTTGTTAATGTCCAGAGAGATTAAACTTCCTATATCTGCAACCAGTGTTCTAAAAATTGGGCCGGTCGGCCGCCCAGGCGGAGATTTTTAGAACACCGACCCGATTTTGCATAATCGGGCGGATCAAGTCGGCTAGGCAGAATTAGGCGGGTTAAGCTATTTTTTTCAAAATTAATTTTGTTTAAAACAAATAATACTATAAAATGCCAAAAATTAAAATAATTTATACTAATAGATACTTTTGTTCATATTTTTATTGTTTTTGAAGGACATGAATGTATCAAATATTAAAATTTATATTTTTATATTCTAAATATTTATAGTTATTATTTTTATATATTATTATAATTCATATTTTAATCGTATATGTATAATAACTTATTTAATAAAAATTAAAAAATAGAGAAATTCAAATCCGCTTAATCCCCGGAGTCCCTATCCACTAGCATTTTTTAGAACCTTGCCTGCAACTCCAAGAAACAGTTTTGAGTTGTGGCAAAATTTACTAGATCAGAGCACATGGACAGCCCCATACATGTGGGTTGTGCAAGGGTGAGCTACGAAGGTATAAACTTAAATTGATTACCAGATGCAAATCTACACTCTACTTGCATGGTGACTGTCCCAGTTGGAATTTGCTCCACAGATCCTTACGTTCTATCTCTCAACTTGAGTTATTGAGAATTTGATTATGAGGTACATTAGTTCTTGATCTAATGCATCTTTCACTTCCCATTCATCAGGACTGGGACAGGACTGAGCAGTAATTCGTCTTCTTATTTGGAATAATCATAAAGAACAAGACAATAGCATTTGAAGGGATCCCACAGTTGGGGTAAAGAGTAGTTGTAGAGGCGCAAAAATATAGTTTAATGATTGATGGATGCTATGAAACTCACCAAGTCAACAAGGTGAACACAAATATCTTTTCGTCTAACAAGTGTGTGGAGTAACTGGAAACAAGTGAGACCCTGTCAGGAAAAAACAGAAACGTGAGATCATCAACACTTTGTTCCACCTTGACTAGAAATTTGAAAAACACCAGGATTTAAAGATCAATATACTATCAATTAGTCAAGGAAGTTCTCTTATCAATTTACTAGCACCTGGTGACCTAGCAGAATGTATAATAATCAAAGTCTCAGGACATAATGACTCGCATCTATAACTTGGATAAATTTCATTAGGAATGTATGTGTATATTGGATGAAATTATTTAAAGTAAATGAAGCAGGAGCATACAGCAAACCCAATAGTACAAATGTTAAAAATTGGTTTTGTTATTTTAACCTGCAAATCCTTCTCCCCGGGATATGACACAAGTGTTGTAATGGAGATACGAACAATAATGTCTAGTATAACTTTGCCTTGATTATATTCTCCAAAGAAATTAAGTAAAGCTTTCCTGGAACCTAAACACTGAAGCTGGTTGCCGTTGTTGTCTCTGGTTTCTTCAAGAGGCATTAGGTATGTATGGGACCATCTTGCAAGAAACCATATGATAGCCTGCACAAAGCAAGCATTCAAAATAGCATGACTAGGGAACAATAAGAGAAATTCAAAATTAACATATACCATCCTACAACACCTATCTTTCTATATACATATATCATCTTACAACACCTATCTTTCTATATAAATGCTAAAAAATTATTAGCCATACACATTGCAGTTAGACCGGCTTGACACAGATGATTAGCCTGGCATGACATCCAATGTAAGAGATAGTATGAATTCTTCAATGCTAAATGGCCTATAGCTTACACCATCATCGACTTAACTTTGAATATAGTGATTATAAAATTTATTTCAAGGCACATACCCATATGAAACCATGGAAAGATAAGAGAGGAAAGGATCGCGGGTAAGTAACAAAAATGAAAGTTGAATTTGTATTACCTCCATAAGTCGAGGACTAAAGACCGATGTTCTCATTTCTGGATGTAAACACTGCTCCGAGAATCTGATAATTGAGCTGGCATTAAACAATACAAACTAACACAAATTAACAAATGTGAATTTGTTGATGGAGATCAAAATATTCAAAATAAACAATAACTAAAAGTCAGAATTTGTTGTAAGGTCGTCTATAAGCAAATTGCTGGACTGTAAGTTAGGCTAACAGGAACCAAATACACATAATGTGTGTAGGTGAGCTTAATACGCGCAGAACCAAATTGGATTAAAAAATGCAAGGAGAAAATGGTTAGAATTCATCATGTTTTGGAAAAGGAATTAGAGAAAACAAGTCTTAGCATTGCTTCACGAGTTCTAACTTCATATCAGGTCTAGTGATCTAGTAAGGTCGGCTGTAACATTTACATCCAAAATGAAACAAATAGTTATAATAGTTAGCAAGATATATACCCAGAAAGTAACACAACAGGATGCTTGTCTGCCTCAATAGTGTCCACAAAATGGGTTAATATCGCTTTAGGAACCTGATGTTGAACAATTTACCAAAGTTGGTTATGTTGGGTTGCCAGAACATAAAAGTTTGGAAATGCGCTGAACAAAAGGACTAAATTACCAAGGGAGTTTCTCCCTCCCCTTCTTCAGCAAGCACATGCCCGGTAATCAGTAGCAGAGAGTAAAGTTCTTCCAAAGTAATAGTCGGATCAGCAACACCAATGCCCTACAGATAAGCGAGTGAGTTGCTATATAAGCAAGAATAATTAATAAAATGTATCTTCGAAATATAATGCATATATCCGAACAGAGAAGAACAAAGTTGTTGTGAGAGAAAGTTTAGCCATCACGAAATAAAGAGATAACATGTTCATGTTATATCGGATGAGCACTAAACTGATCTACGTCTTGGTCCATTTCACATTAAACAAAGCCTAAACTTCAACGAAAAAAGGTTATGACTTGAGAATTGTCTATAAGTTCAAAAACTGCACCGCATGCAGTAGAAATTAGCACAAAACCCTAGGTTGCAATAAAGATATCCTCAGAGTTTCCATTCAAGAGCACCTGATGAAGCCGTGCAAAGCGCTCTGAGAATAGCCTCGTGAGTAAAGGAACTGTGGTATCAATTGCCGCTCTTGCAATAAGAGCATAAGAGCTTAGCCTTTCATCCATCGCTGTAAGGACCATAAGATGAAGTTAAATGATCATTCTTGAAAGATGATTGAGCATTAAAACTTATAATAATATAGCAACATTCCATACTCAAAATTGTTATTAGTGTTCAATGTCAGGCATCCTGCAGTTTTACAAAATATAATACTGACCTTATGCAGATGAACATATTTAGGACATGGTAATAAAATACAAGGCAAATCATATATGTGGGAAATAGGGATATAAATATTTATACCAACTATCAATGATGGTAACTAAGAATGGATAACATAAAACTTAAATAATGCAAAATGATGAGAAAATTAGTATTGTAGTACCCGAAATGGAAGCATGAAGGTAGTCAGTGTCACAATCATCGTCAAATGCTGATGCAGCAGCCGCTATATCATAAAACATCAACTGTTACGAAGTCCTACTAAAATAGAATGGTCCGTACAAAAATAGAGGCAAAACTTGAAATGCAGAATGCATAATATAAAACCTTACCTTTCAACTCAGACTCTACAATTAAGGCAAAGAGACTGGCTGCGGCATTTGTCCCTTCAGGTGGAAGCAATGCATTATCGCCTGTGCTACCCATTGGCTGAAGAATCAAGGAGCAGAACATATAAATTTAACTTGATGATTAGGAACATAAAATATGACTATTATTGGATAAGACACATTCATCAATTTACTCATGTCAACCTTAAATATAAATTGATAAGATAATTATAATCATTCATAGTGATCTTGAAAAGTGCTAGTACTTGGATGTACTTGAATTGAACTCATACTCCTTAATAACGAGTGAAAAATAAACTATGAGGCATGTCACAGGAGTAAGCATATTCAGCAACCACAATTCCACTACACATTGTAATTAGCCAGTAAAGTATCATCTTGGTTATCACTTTTGTATAATCTGCCAGCTTAGACTTTTTTGAGGCTCACAATGTTTTCCAGGCTTGCTTAACAAAAGAGATACTAAGAGTTTTTTTATCTGCATAGATATTAAGGTTACTAATGCTTGGTTGGCGATTATTTACAAAAATTAATACTCCAGGGATAAAATGAAGGATGATTTATACTTGGTGGGTAATAAAGAGTAATTGCATCCAAAAACTTGTGTGTGTATCGTAACAAGATTAAGTATATTTGAAGATGTACCACTAGAAGAGCAGTCCATGTATCTAATAAGATATCGCGTGCCTCCCAGCTCCATGTTTCCTCTCCGGTATTATTAGTCATAAGGGCTTTAACGACTTCGGACATTAAGGAGGATAACAGTGTGAGAGTACCAAAGGGCCTGGGAATCAAAGTACATATTACATTAGGCCCAAAGAAACTAGTAAGACTCGTAAGAGGTTAAACATTATACTATTTTCCTGACCTTATGGATTTCAACAGTTGATCAAACAAAATAGGACTTGTTATACTGGCAATAGATAACAATGCACGGCAACCATCAAGCATCTCACTGAAAATACAGAAAAAGGCAATGAGTTTTCTGAAAATGTATAACAGCAAAATTGGAATTAAAAGTGTGACTTACAGAAGAATGACCTTTCACTTTTACCGCATTCAATAGCTTTGGAAACAGCATCTGGAGGATCAATCCAATGTACTATGCCAGATAACAGGTGTAGAAGATGATGTTCTTGCATTTGGCTATTGTCTAGATTATGGAACAAACTAATCACTATAACATATGAGAAAAGCATAAACCAAAAAATATTAATAAAAAATTCAAATCTCCATCCCACCACAATTGTATATGTACGGAAGTATATTTAGTATTTACTGATATTATATAGCTCAGATTATTTAAGTATACATCATCTCAGGCAAAAGTTCCCAATTTCACCCTTAAATGAATCTGCAAAATAGTCTACAGCAGAGTCTAGAACTGATAATACACAACTTGTCAACCGAATATGGGTTTTTACTGAATTAAATAAATATAACCTAACCCTAACAGGTTAACCTTTGGTTAACTCCTACCTGACCCCCCACTAACATTTGGTGGAATGTATAACTGCAATCTCATCCTTTTAAATCTCTCCTGGAATTCCATTTGCTTTTAGTAGATATAAATATGCTCACCCCATCAAGTACAGGACATCACCAATGAGCATTTTAACAATTCATTATAAGCAAACAATGAAAAAATGTATGTGAAAAGTTAACCAGAGGAAAGTCAAATATTTAATGTGAAAGAGTTTTTAACACTAGCACAGCAAACAAAATGAGAGCTAAGTAGCAAAGGAAACTCTTATACCGGACAGAAATATGGTCCCAGTCAAGGAGCAGAACTGTACAATAAGCTTTCGAGCAGAGACTGCAATAGGGCAATCGAGCCAGTATCCATCAAGAGAGAACTTTTGTCTCAGTGCTGTGTATAAATTCAACAGCCATCCTACATGGCCACTTGAAATCAGAACATCACGCCATCCAGGACCAGGCTGAAAGCAGCATGGAAACTATGTGAATAATAAATGGTAGGAAGGATAAATTCTGACTATGCAATCATGTAAGGCTCTAAAAGAAACAACTCCACCACTGCTGCCAGCACGAAATAATTTAGGTTTTGGTATTTTTTACAACTGAATAATTGCAGTTTCTGGAATCTAGAAGCATCAAACATGAGTGAATTTCTTATCTACTAAGATGATGCGTCCACACTTCTATCTTTTGCCACAAATGCTTTTCTTCAGTAATAGTATGGAATTTACACATGTACACGAGACTTTCTACTGCATATATATAAACTTAAAAGTAATGGTACCTGCACTAAGGTGCACTCTGACTTCTTTGATGAAGCACTGTCATTTCTACCTTCAGCTGTAAAAACATTTATACTGGTTTTTGCACCACTTTTGCTGTACCGGAAATCCCAGTTCAGAATTTGAAGCATGAGACGAAGTGCAGCAGTACAAACTTTAGCCTCAGGTAATGCAGACTCAGATTCTATTATTCTGCTTGTGACACCTACTGCCGCATCTCGAGCCCAGCAGTAGAATGTCTGCAATAAAATAATATTGAATAAAGATTAAAATAATAAGAATACAAGAAAAAAATGGCAAAATGAACGAATGAACCAGAAAAACGATTTCATCTTTATAGAAAATATGTGCCAATACTCAGTTTAGATCTTGGTGAAGCTGAGGGAAAACTTATAAGGTAAAGGTTAGCAGAGAAATTTATTGCTTCCATCCAACTTTTCTTCCTCGACTATTCCAAGATCGAAATATCAATATATAGCAGAAAATAATAACAGAATAGCAAGTTCAAGGACCTTCAAAAATTCTAGCTCCAATGACATCTGGCACTGCTCATGGAACTCCCTAGGAAGGCCCATGGCACTTGATGTAGAGGGGGAAAACTCAGACACCTATAAAGAAGAAAAACAAAATCCTTAAGTTTTCCAATAGGGCGTCAAAGGCTATAGACAGACAAGCATAGAACATTGCTCGGAAAAGGAATTATCTATCAAAGAGATGCATACCAAAGATTCCAGGAAATTAATTCCGGTGAACTGTGCATCTATACCGTGAACGCCAAGAATAGCCTGATTTATCTGAGACGCCATAAAACTTTAGATGTGAAAAAACCCAACAAATGTAACAATCCTAAAAATTGCAAATAGACAACCTAGTATACATATGAAGTGCTTTCATACACCACACAGTCTATACGGGACACATTGACATTAAACATACAGAATTGACAAAAAAAACTCCAGCAGCCACAATAAATTACGAAACAAAAGGGCATTAACACAGCTAAAGGAAATAGATAAGAGAGAACTGCATAAAAGAAACTATTGAAACAATAATGACAGAAGTATATAAATAAAATGAAACTGGTAAAATTATTGATACCTGATAAAAGAATTCTTCCTTCTCTGCAGCCGTCAAATCAAGCCTACACTCAATATATTTTCCAAAAAGAATCACTTATCACTTTCTGAAGGGATAAATTCAATTTATGCCTATTGAGTTCATAAATACTCAACTCTAGAAAAGGTGGCACGAATAAAGGGAGTTAAGAACAATTTAGATAGACACGAGAGTAATAGAAAATACTCAAATTGACACTTTTATCAATCCCACGGATCCAAACCGCAATTCTTACAACTTAACTTATACTATTCAGATACCAGAAGGCACATAGGCCAGGAATAGGGCCAACCAGCCACCAAAATGCCAGACAAGCTTAATTGCAGTTTTTATGGATTCTTCCAATTAGTATTTGTTGCTCGCAAAAATAACACATGGATGAACCACTTAATGGGTTCTTCAATTGATAGCATTCCTATGCTATCACCTGAAGCAACTCTTTGTAACTACTTTGTATAGTCTTTGCTTCGTTAGAGGAGGAGTAAAATGTAAAGCTAAGAGTTTCTAGACCGGATGATTAATTTCTGCAGTTCAGTACACAATGAGGGAAGATATAAAAACTTCTAAACACATAACACAACACTATTATGAGTGTGGCCCGTGTGATGTGTGCCACAGTAGAGCTATAGCAAGATATGAGCGTTTTCTTCCACAGTTACTGATAGTACAGGTAACTTACCAGCCTCTTTTTATCAACTGTGCGGCCACAGAAGAAACCTTTACTTGGACATAGCCCTCAGGTGAGTTAGCATGTTGCATAACAAAGCACAAACAGAAACTGCAACCAAAGCATATATATTCCCGTGATGAACATTACACACATTAATTTTAATTTATACAAGAAATATACCTTTATTAATTAAAGAAGTAATTCACAAAACCCTTAGGGAAAATATGCAGCTGTGGGTTAAATAGTAATGTGATATGTCAATAAGAGCACATCCCTTTCGAGATTCCTATACTACCTGATCAAGCTCCTTCTGTCTTCAGATGTAAGGAAACCCCATTCTCTGATGGCTGCATCTCGAATTGCTGCAGCAGCTTGAAACCTTGCATTTGCCACTTGAGAATTTTCTGGAGACATGGAAACGTTATTTAGCAGGCACTGGGTAGCTCACATTTAAACACGACATGCAACACAAATTCCACCACCGACATCAAATAATCTGCTCCATCATTTTCCGAGTATAGTAATATACTTCTACCATGTCCAGATAAATCTGGAAACCAAATTACAAATATCGACGTCCAACTCCAAAGTCATGACCAATTGGCAATAAGAGTAGAGGCCCATAAGACATATCAGACTATAGACCCTAGCCATGGACTAAATCAAAGGGTTCAGCGTACACAAGTGGCTTTTCCCGGAACTAAACCTGCTATGATCATAATGCAACACAAAATTCTCTGTCCCAACCCAACCATTATCTACAAAATAGTTTAATCCTACCATCAAGTAAAACAACATAATCTGTGACTGACCATACTGTTATAGAAGATATTATATCAAAGAAACACGGACAGAGTGCTTGCAGAAAATAATAAAATCTAACTTCATTAAGCAAAATGGGCACTATTAACTCACCGAGAATGAATTGGCATGCCTTATATGGCTGATGTGACTGGCACAATGCCAAAATAGTTGCTTCAGCTGCTGCTGGGTTCATATGCATCTGCGAGAGAGAGAACCCACATGTATATAAGCATGTCATTCCATATTTTTTGGATTCATTTCTATACAGGCTTAGCAATAAAATCATTGAAGATTTGAAAAATCCCATCCATAACACTGTCATCAATAAACTGTTCTTCGTGCAGTCAACCATATGGACTCATCAGTTCCATCTTCTCCACCCAGATTCAAAGCAATGAACACAATGGGCTCATTTCCTA
This sequence comes from Geranium brycei, assembly GCA_036897365.1. Classification (NCBI taxonomy): domain Eukaryota; kingdom Viridiplantae; phylum Streptophyta; class Magnoliopsida; order Geraniales; family Geraniaceae; genus Geranium; species Geranium brycei. Next base: position 5,142 of record JAYMTP010001323.1, on the reverse strand, counting down.
CTCAGTTGATTATACATTCCCCAACCGGTTTCATGTTTTCTCCACACATTTTCTCACATTTCAAAGCAACAGGAACAACGAGTTCAGTTATCACTCAGTTAACTACACATTCACCAAGTGAGTTTCAGATTTTCTTCTAACTTCCCAGCATTTTCTCAGCAACCAAACAGCTCACAAGTGAGGTGAGGATAGAGACGAGACCTGAATCGAAGTGCAAGCGAACTCGATGGCGTGCATGGTGGACTGGAGCTGAGCCAAATCTGCAGAGCCATCTGCAAGCCCGTTCATCTCTCCGATCAGTGAGCTCCACAGAGACCGTGACACGGTGATTCCCACAAATCGGTACTGTAGATTTCAGCTGGTTTCAGGAAAATCGAGAGAGGAGCGTCGATTGATGAGCGATCGATCGATGGATCGAAGAGCGAGAGTGAAGATTGCGATAGGAACGAACTGGAAGGACTGTGTAGAGAGAGAGACCTGTAAATGTAATCTATAGAAGCGGAGAGGAACGAAAATGCGATACCTATATAGAACCAGAAAATCATTTTATTTACTTAGCCTTTAATTAATTCATTACATTAAATATAATGATCAATCTTAGGGCGGTTTATGGTTCGGTTTTGAATCAATTTGGTTTGGTTAAATCAAATTGATCAATTCGGTTTTAAGAAATAAAAATGAACGGATGGAATTCGATATGGTTTTGAACACGCCAGTGTTTTTTAGTTCGGTTCGATTCGATCTATTATGAATCAAATTTCAAAAAATTCTCACGTTTAGATCATTTTGACTTATTATTTGATTTTTTGTTGAATTTTATTGAACCGATTTTCATGAAGCTCTCATATTTTTTACTATTTTTGAGCACAAGTAATAAGGATCGATGACTTTAAATGAGTTATGTGTCCAAATCAATCGAATTTTTGTTCGATTTATTTTTTATCGGTTCTCATTTTATAAACCGAAACTAAACATGTGAATTTTTGGTTTGGTTCAATTTTGAACCAAAACAAGTCAAATCTATTCGATTTGGTTATTTTTCGAGTCATTCAATTATCCAGTATCCTCAATTTGATGTGTAGAGATTCACTAAATTTGTTAAGAACTCGTCTTGTTATTATTTTTATAAAATAGCCTAAACTTGACACATATCACTAAACTCACACAGAACCCGCTCAATTTCCAATCTTAAATATGTTAATAATTATGTTTGACTTTTGATTAGAACAAAAAACAATGATGTATCAAATATTTGACATGTGTAATTTTCTTCAAAACAAAAAAATGAGAGAAAATGTGACGTCGTCTTCTTCCCATCACTCTCTCTCCTCATAGAGACATGTGCCCAACACCCCAGCAATTGAGCATCACACTATTTTGTAATGAGGTGGAAAGTTTGATTATGCTAGAAGAGTAGGGAGGATTTTATGGGTAAACGGGGGTGATGTGATTTTCAAAAAGACATTCCTAAAGAAAATAAAACTTTCAACAATGAAAACGACAAGTGAAAGTCATTCTTAGGTTTTTTTTGAAAATTACATCACCCTTTCTACCTATAAAATCTTCTTCACTCTCTCAAAAAGGACCAAACTCATAACCTCTCAACAAATAAGTAAGATTGAACTGTTGGGGTGTTCTGATTGATTTTATATTACCGCTCTTCATATATATGAATCGTTAAAACTACCCTCTAATTGATTGGACTTAAACGACTTGTCGCTCCCCAACCTCTTCTTTGCGCGATTTTCTCCGCATTTTATCGAGATCTCGATACCGTACGAGTTGCCAAAACACGCGAACAAGTTGTTGTTGCTGCTTCCGGTGGTACGACGTCTTTTGTGTTTTGTTTTTCTCATTTTTTTTTGTGGTCGTAGACCGCTGGAACATCATTTTTCCACCGGTCTATTTTCATTTTCAACCCTTCAGCGCCCTCGTCCTTTTCTTTTATGTTCTCCAAAATCAGGTTTCCACCGTTGTTTTGGTGGTTATTGGGGCCAAGGAGGATCGGGTAAATCCCTCTTGATATGGCCGTTGCAACGATAGAAGCAGATGGACCAATATCTGATATTATGGGGCCCCATTTTGGGGCCCCCATAACGGATCCATTAACCATGGATCTGTTTCTGTTGACCATGGACCTACCATGGTTGGCGGGTCCAGGGTTCACGACGGAGGAGGCCTTTTTCTGCGGGTCAGTGGTGAGATCTATGACGTCACTGTTGGTTCGATAGAGCTGGGGCTTTAAGGTTTTTTTAGGGCTTGGGTTGGGTTTCAAGTCGGGTTCGGTGTATAGAGGCATGCACGCAATGCATGTCAGACGACTTCTTGTTCGTGACGTCAGCAGGGAGGATGTTGGAGACAAGTACGTTGACGTGGCCGACACATGTGTCCCTCTTCAGCCACGAGACGCTGTAAATCTCGACCACCATGGTGGAGGCCTCGGACTCGAGGAACTCGTCGGCGATGCGGAACACGAACTTCTCATTCCACGAGGGGCTCGAGTGGCCGTCGCGGTCCACGCGCGTCGTCGGCTTCAGGTCCGGGCAAACCCACGCGACCGCGTAGGTCTCCATGGACCGCGACACGTGGGCAAGGTCCTGGGCGGAGATCACCTTGATCTCCGAGAGCCGGGACGGGACCACGCCCCTCATCTTTATCGCGTTTGAACTCAAACGATCTCGATGAGAGTGGCGTGGTGGAAATGTGAAACCGCGGCGGTGGTTGAAGTGGCGCGTTCGATCCACTCACGGCCGCGGAGACAGAAAAAAAATACTAGAAGGTTAAAGATGAGAGAGATAGAAAGAGGATTTGTAATTTAGAGATTTGTAATTTAGAGAAGTGCTTGTATACGGTTAATTTTTCTTTTTTGTTGGAGCATTTAGCTATTTTAAGGAATATTTTCAAGGTGCCCGTAGAATTCTATAGTTAATGGTTTTCAGTGCTTACAAATGAATAATGGCATAAAATAGTTCAAACCGAAAAAATAAAACTTAATTCATATTAATATAAACGTGACAAATATTAAATATAGATAAACTCAAGTTTAACTAAAAGGTAGTAACAAAGACTAAATCGGGAGAATTAAGTGGTATTGCTATGGTATTTCACAGGTATGCAAAAGATTCTGGGTGCTGAGAACCGGTCGTCGGGATTAAGATAAAAATTAATGTCTCGATTTGTTTAAAGGGCACGTGTTGCCCGTCTTTAGATCGGGCATGGTCATTCAGTCGAACACAAATCTTGAGCGAGGGGCGTTTCTTACTCTCTTGAACAACCATGCGAGGGAAAAGGAGCGGCATTGACTCTCCGGCGCCAGTTTCGAGACACTCGTCCTCAGACCTGTCAAGTATCGTAATCTTTTTTCGTGGGGCGAGCCTCAATGTACTCGAAAAGCTACCCCACCACTATACTTCCACTGATAAAATATTTTTCCCCTCCCAACCCCTTGGGGGCCTTGAACATGACATTGATCTGGGCCATCGGGGCTCTATTCACCATCATGTAATTGATGGTGACGAACGAGTCGCAGTCCCCGAGCACTAAATGGGAATGAGTCCGGTCGTGGAAACGCACCGAGCCTTGGCTTCAGGGAAAAGATCCCCTAGCGACCAGATATTCGTCCTCGGCGTCGCATAAGTCCATGAAGATCTTGAAATCGGCCCATCCCCGGACGAGGAGCGAAGGGGGGGATAATGTGAGGTGTCCGGAGACTCGGACGGTCTTCGGACAGCCACGTGGACACCAGAATATGTAGTCCAGTGGGCGGAGTGTGAATCGACCTACATCGATAAACACGGTCCCGTAGATCTTGGCAAGTACATGATGATCATTGACACAAAATATGAATGTTCTCTAAATTAGTATCAAACAAAACACGATCCATCATTACAACTATGAGTACTACTATTGTCTGGCCCAGTGAAGTATGTCCATAGCAGAACCGTTGTGTCCTAACAAAGATTATGACAAACACTCAACTTATTAATATTGTCCATCGAGAAGGGAACATGTCAATAACAAAACATGTATGCCCTACTGCAAATTATGCAAAAACATGGTCATACATGTTTGATTATTATAACTGTCTGTAAGTAAGTTAACTATGTCCATACCGGAACAAAGATTGTCCACCAGAAGATGATTAAAAACAACCAAGCGAACTATGTCCATATTGGAATAGGTATGTCCTAATAAATATTAAGAAAAACAATGTACATACTTACCACTCAAGTATTTAATATTGTTCTCAAGAAGGTAACTATGTTCACACCAAAACAGGTATGTCATATCACAAATTATGTGAAAACATGATCATACATGTCTGATTACTATAATTGTCCGTTAGTAAGTGAACTATGTCCATATCGAAACAAAGTTTGTCCACCAAAAGATAATAGATTACAATCATGTCCATCAAAAGAGCTAGAATAACACAAACAATCTTAAAAAGGAAAGTAATTAATTAAGAGATATTATTCGTATTGGATTGGATGTATATTATTCAGCAGAAATAAAAAAGAAAATAATTAATATAGCGTTTAGTCTTATTAAGATAAAATTAGGGTCCCTAAAAAATAGAAGAAGATAAAATTAGGGTTATTATTATTGTAGTTTAGTCCTATTGCCAATTATCTAACGTTTATTATTTTCTTATTTGGTTTAAACCCTAACAACTCTCCCCTATTATATTTGAAAATAATATATATGAATATCATATACATAATTTATATCAATAATAACATGCATGATATTTTTTTTTCAAAAAGTCATCTTACTATCCGCTGAGATCAAGAGCTACAACATTGCATAAGTCTTGGGGAACATATCCCTCTCCCAACATTCAATCAATCACTCACATGGCTATTTTGGCTAACCAGCGAGTCACCCTGCTCATTGATCGCAACACAAAACAAACCTCAACAAAGACTAATTCCTTATATATATATAGTAGATATCAAATACAAACTAGCCAAAAATGTCCAAACGTCCAAACTTTATACCAACCATAGGATTGACACGCGAGAGAGGAGATGGTGACACCTGGCGCGGAAGGAGAGTCTCCCCACTTAACAAAGACAGACGTTTAAATGGGGGTATTGGGGTCATTTCGCTTAGCAGACCTAATACCCCATTTGACGGTTT
>JAYMTP010001322.1:0-24783 GCA_036897365.1 Geranium brycei | reverse complement strand
CGAATCTGTGTTGAAAGCAGGGTCCATTTAGCAAACAAAAATTTTCGGCATATTTGGTTAAAGGAGTCCAGGCGTGAAGTTATTACTTAAAGCACAAAAAGAGATGGTGTCATACATAAACCATATACATATGGAAATTGCTTGTGATATGGATCAGCTTACTTGCTCGTGATATGGCAATCCGGGAGAATGGTTCTTGATGATGTTCTCGTGGAGTTAACCTTCTTGTAAAGGGCATCAACTATAGAATGTACTTTTAGTCTCCTTCTTTTCATCATTTGCTGAAAGCAAACAAATTTTATATCAGAGTGTGACATAAATATAGACTGAAGCAAATAGTTTTCTAGTTTACACTACCTTGCACACAAGAAAACGGCAAACCCATGGACTGACATGCGTCTGGCTAGTCCGTGGAGAGAAGCTAATACAGAAACGCTATCATTATAAGAAATGTAAACACATAAACAGGAAGGAAAGGGCAAGGGAAAATGTTGCAAGAGCTCACATTATCATATAAGTAGTAACAATGTCAGAAAACAATAGTCTCTCCAAATGAGTCTTAATCTCTAATGCCCCATACTCAAATCCATGCCTCCGCTTTCCTAGTTGCTTGGACAGAAATAGTGACACGGTGTGGGGACCTCGCTTTATTGACCCACATTCAAGCACACTCTGTATCATCAAATTTATCAGATGGCACGAGAAGTTTTTAGGCTCTCAAGGGACACTGTACATACACGAATATGTCTATGCACATGGGAAAATGAAAGAAAGAGAGAGTACCTTCAGGTTTAACAGTGGTGAACTTTCAAGTACGCTGATCGGTTGATCCAAAGCACTATAAGCAGCCTCGGAAATGGCACTAGCTGACAACGAACCGACAGGTTGGCCCACCATCTCATCCGAAGTGCGGGTGTTCTCATCAGATGGGCCATCATGGTAGGAGAACTGAACAACTTGTTTACCATACATGTTCCTCACTGTACCGTCGTATGCAGTGTACAGATCACGCATGAAAAACATAAGCTTTCGGTTCAATGTCCCAGGAAGCTCGGCATTTCCACTAAAAGAACTATCCCTATTTGTAACTGAGTGCACAAAACATTCCAATGGATTTAAGCCTGTCAGGAAAGAACTCTTTATAACTGCATATGGAATGAAAGTTCGAGCACGCTCAAGAGTATCTTGAGCCTTCTTTTTGTTCCACGCGGCGCAGGAGAGCTCGTGCGGGATTCCAAATGACAATGGAACCAATGAGTGTTGCAGGCCCACACACAAGCTGTGCTGAACCATTCTGAGCAGATTACCCTTGCTTCCAGACTTAAACATAGCCATCAGAGAATTGTCCTTCTTCGCATGTTTGAAGACTAAACTCTGAATGTCCCGGAACACTTGCTTAAAAGCATCAACAGAAGCTTGGCTCAGCGCGGCTGATTTTTGCTTCTCAAAGCATAGGTATTCCCCTTCAGACATCATGTTATTTTCTTCACTTCCAGCAAGAAAATCACGACTAGAATCAACCATGAGCTGTTTGAAGTTACATGTTTGTTCGGCTTCTGTCAGGCCATACAACATGTCATCAATCATATTTGATCGCGAATATGAATCTGATGAAAGGTACAAGTCTGACAGTGAAACACTCAGACCCCATGTTGATAACAAATCGCAAAGAGCCTCCTGTGCAGAGTACAAGAAGTCTAGAACATTTTCAGGGAAACATTCCACCAGACTTTGGAAGATGTTGCCACCAGCTCGTAGCCAATCCGCTCCCTCAGATAAAGACATGACCTCCCCACCACGGATACAAACACCATTTTTTGGAAAGTCATAGTTAAATGTCTCAGGAAGTAGCATGCTAAGAATTTGTTTCCCAGTCCAAAAACAAGTATCAAGGGAAGGAGCTTTGATGATTACTGGTGGTGGCAGTGTATGATCACTGAACATTTGAAGTTGTTGCATTTGAAAATGGTTTAGGAAAACCCCATCTTCCATAAGCAGATGAACAGCAATTAAACTATCTTGATTCAGCGAAAGAAGGTTTCTACCAGTCTGTCCATTAATCAGCTGCTTATCTAAACCAACAAGCTCGGACAACTCCACCCTAGCACTAATCGATTGGGGAACAAACCCATGAAAGCAATCGCCGTCAAAATCGCCATGAAAGGGTGAACAACATAGTGGGTTAAGTGAAACTGCAGAGGTTATGGGAAGGATCTTGGCTAATAATGCAACAAGAGAATGGTGATGTATGGAGGGAGGCCGATTTATCAGCAACAAATCTCCATCACTTAGAGGCCGATTTATAGTATCTCCAATCTGCAGATCATCACTACTACGTATACTGACCATTTCACCTTTTCTACGGACATAGACTTCTCCTTTCTCAATAATTCGCAGATCACAGCAAGCACTCAACTTTTCCCAATTCCATGTGTTCAGATTTTCAGAAACCATCAACCTTTCTGCAACATGGCACGGTATACCAACTTCAGTGAGCTTTAAATTGGGATTGCCAACGACAACCATGCGGAAACAGTGATCAGACCGCTTCCCAAGAACAACATCTTTAATCCATCTTAAACCAGCTGACTGAGTTGCTGTGTCTTTAATCAGAATTTGCTGGGTAAAAACTGATTCTTTATTTAATTTGTCTGGGCCAAGCTGCACTTTGAAGTAAAAGAAAATTAAAATAAACAAAAGAGCGTGCAATGATATTAAATATGAAAAGTATTCAAGTTATAGTTGATCCTCCAACTGTACAGTGTTTCACAAATGATCTCTTCAATATTTTTAAAACCATCAATGAACTTCTATTACTCAATCTCATTACCCATGCTCAAAAACTAATTTTTCATTCAAAACGGCCAAGAAGGGCATTTGCATTTTGCGTAGTCCCCTTGATTTCTAGTTTCATTTGCTTCAGAAAATATTTGTTCGTTTTGTTCTATTATCTTGGCAACTAACGTTGTATATCAGTGAAATTCACAAAACTATTAAAGAATTTTTAAATGTTTAGGGCTGTCCGATTAAGAAGATGAAGTTATGTGCAAAACATTTACTCACAACTAATGGCACCTAACGATTTTGGATGAAAATGAAATTTTGAGTGTGGGTGATGAGATAAAGTAGTAAAGAGAATCGTAAGTGATCATAAAAATAGTAGAGGGATCAACTGTGAAACAACCGCATGAGTGGAGAACAATAACAACTTTCAACCATATGAAAACAAGGTGGATAGCTTGCCTTGGAAACTTTTAAGCAATCCATAACATAAGATCCAAGATCATTGGATTTCCCTCGGAAATCAGGCAACTTCTTAAGAGCCCTAGTGAGGTCGTCCTGCAACGATAAATCAGGTAAACCAACCCTATGAGGAAAGGTGGAAAATGTATTTAACATGTCTATCTCCAATAAATTGTGCACTGTTAGATAATTTACCACCAACATCCAATAACAACAAGAGAATATACTTACAAACTTTATAATCTGCATGAACTCTGTGACACGATGAGAATTTGGTGTTACAGGAAAAAAGTTCAGGAAAAGCAACTCTGGGCTACGGACAAACTGCTTGATGAAGTTTGGATCCACATCTTTCAAAAAATAATAAATCTGAATAACAAATGAGGGCATCATAAACTAAATTTTAATTTGAAACTGTCAAACAACAAAATTACTGTTTTGAGGGGATTTTCTGCAGAAATGCCACTTGATACGACTTACAGAAAATGAATATTCAAATTAATCAGGGCAAAATGATATTCAATAGAGGCTGTAAGGTCATCTTACCTGAGCATGGGTTAAAACTCTTTTGTTAGGTCTTATAGAACTTTCATCTTGTTGTTCATCCTTTGGAATAAAATCCCAATAGTCTTCTGGTAACGCTGCCCTGAAACTTCTTTTTCGGTACCTTTTGGTGTCGTTCTCAGATGCTTCTACAACAATTGTAGATTTTTTAAAGATGTCTCTGGTCGAAACTTTAAACTTCATTGTTGGATACCAACAGAGTGGATTGGGCTAATTATAACACAAAACACATTTATAGAATTAGAAAGGTGCAACATGGATGAAGATTCATAAACAAAGTCATTCAACTTACCGTACAATATCGGCAACCAGCACCCCTTTCCCCGAGAAGCATGGATAGAGCATCAGTACCCTGGTGGATGAACCGAGAAAAGGTAAATACCACCACCAATCAAGCGAAGAATGTGAACATAGCAATGATCACTTGCAAATAATACATTTAGCTCATAATTGATTGTGTACATTGCTTCATATAGACAAGAGAATGGAGCTTAGTTTTCCAATAATATCCTTTCAATAGTCAGTCGTAACAAATTTAGTATGTTCTAAGAGTGCACCAGTTGAAAGTCAACCCACAAATAAAGTTATCCTTCATGTTCATAAGAAGTCAAATATAATAGTATTTACGTGCTCACATGGGTCATGCCTATATAGCTTAATATATGGGTATTTAAAAAAAACTTAATACATGTTTATCCATGTTAGTTGTGGGGGTTCAAAGGTCAGCAAGAGAATGAGGTACCTGACCTTGACCTTTCGATCTTTCCGAACGGATTTACATCCTGGACAAACTTTATTCAAAATTTGTGCAACCTCTGACACAAAATAAGGATTGAGTACAATGGATGACAATTTGATAACCCCAAAATGACCTGAACAGAAAAAAAAATATTTCAGGATAACTTCAAGCAACTGGGTAAAAAAGAGCATGCCAACTAACATGACTTCAATGTCACTCATCCACACACACACCTTCACAAGATTTTCTATCTTTACCACCACAAGTGCTGCACTGATTAGATAAATTTGGAAGTCCCAACCTAGGATCAGTGACTTCAGTAGACGCCTCAATAGCTAGAACAGATATCTTCTCCTGTGACAATATCAGATTAATGAAAACAATAATCTTCATTTCATATAAAGATTGGTTTGCAATATTTCAGAACAAATAGTCCCTTCATAGTCAAAATTCAAACTAAGAACAAAATGGATTTTTAATTGAATGTGCTAATCAGACCAACCTAAACTATTCACAACAAATAAGGAGGTTAGATACTGCATAATAACTCTATATAAATAAAGTGCAGCACAAAATACATGGACACGAAAAGGATAAAGGAAGACTGAACTTGATTTGCATAACCTGCGATCTCTTGATGACCTTAGAATTAGATTTTTTTATCAGCAGGAAAATATATCATGACAATAATACATGACCTTAGAATTAGTAAATATATCATGACAATATTAGTACTTATACCATAATAAATTATACGCTAACTAACCCATTTTAACTTTCAATTTATTCACAAGAAATACAGTAACAAATTTGGTTATGGAAATTAATTGTAAAGGACTAAACTGCAAATTGAGAAAGAATTTAATTAGCATTGCGTACTTTAGGGAAAGCTTAATGATTGAGTTAACTTTTGGAGAAGAAACCAAAAACAAGATCAAAGCCTATATGTGTCAATATAGCAAGTTCTATCATACATAAAATGCCGATAACGGAGAAAAGAGATAATTATGTGATCAAATTGCTAGCATTCTATTAAAAAACTAATGCAAATTCAATAATTGCATCCCAAATACCCTTCAAACTGATAATTGCTAGCATTCTATTAAAAAACTAATGCAAATTCAATAATTGCTAGCATTCTATTAAAAAACTAATGCAAATTCAATAATTGCATCCCAAATATCCTTCCATTTGCAATTGGAAAAGGCTTTTATGCCTTGTGTAGATTGTTTATATACACAAGCAAATAAATATCAAAGTGTCGATTACAATACACAGTAAAATCAAGTCAGCAAATGGAACCCAAACTTAAAGTGTTTGGTCTCAACTCCTATACACCTGCCCTGACATGATTCAATTACAATAAACTTGTAGTTGCTCTGGCAGCGCATGGTTGGTACAATTTCACTAACCCATCCTTGCTATAAGAAATACAAGTAACTACATATGTCCATTCAGAAAATAAATTATTTACACAGAGAGATCGACACAAAAACAAGTACTCAAGATAGTATAATACTTACTTTATCGGCGTCAGTCAAAACACTAAAATTTAATGCCGTGAGAATACCAGTTGGCACTTCCCGTTCTTCATGCAATTCATTGTCCATCATGGGGACAAAATGGATTCACCCTTACAGCAACAAGTAACCTGCACATCATATTCAAAGCATTAAGCAAGACATACACCTTAAAGTTTAAGGGTGCAGACTGTTACCACAGCAATAAGACAACTAGCAAAATGATAAAAGTAAAAAAACTAATGATGCAGGATACATGGATCCATGGTGTTTTGGTGCTCAGCCAAGTCAAGAAGTTGAAACGATTTTTAACTTGAGAAACTGCTTTGAAGGAAGGTAGTGAACAAAAGAAGCAAAATTATTAGATATGAAAGAATTCTTAACAGATATTTTTTCCGGTTTGGACCAGAGTGCTGGTTTCAAGTATTTCCCTAATGCAACCCAAATTCACCAACTTTCTTTCCTAAAAGGAAAAACTAATAAAAAATTCATATATCATCAAAGAATTACAATTTCTTTCCGAATTCAAATTTGGGCGTTATATGACTAATAATCTATCAAACGAGAAACATTGCAAATATGCTAAGTTACAACAATCTTCTTTTTTTGAACTCTTAACTATTCCCTGCTCTGGGTTCTTTTGATAAAATCATTCCATAGCATTCCATATCAAGAGTCTTTCACTTCCTGGTTATCTACACTATTTATGGACAAAATGCCATGGGTAACTCCTCAATTGGATAGTAAATGGAAAGTCGATAAATACAAGAATCTGAAATCAGTACTTGAAAATTCTGAGAACTTCCAACCTAAACTCATGGTAACATACAGGATTATTTAAGGAAACAAATAAGCGATAAAAGCACAAAGTCTCTTCCAAGGATATGGGTCGGCGTGGCTAATCTCCATTCAAGGGTATACAAGAAACCAGTTATACAACAAACAAATCACATACAGTTCTGTAAAAGGACCCAAAAATATGAGCAGAAGGAGGGGATCAGATGGCATGCATGCAATTGCTCATTGGCTTTTAAAGAAATATCATGAAAATACATTTTTAAACAAACTCGATACCCAATTTGTTATACTCCACGTCACTAGTTGATACCAGTACCAACATACCCTACTATGTCATTGTTCTGTCCCACGGTGTGGGCTAAACAGACAAGAGAGCAAAAGGCAATGACAACCACAGTTACAAGCCTCAAAACCTCGAAACACTCAACCTAATCAAATCCGTGAACTTATCAAAATCAGTTGCATCTTTCAACTAACCATTAAATCCCTCTCATCCACTCAACTAACAGTCAATCCGCTTCTCAAACACAAAGACCGGCGAACAAACACTCAGCAGCTACTAAATCATTTCCCCTCATTAACCTCCCAAACCAATTTCGATCAACTCAAACATACATCATAAGTCCAACTAAGTGAACCAAACCAACCAGAACACAAAAAATCCATCTACATTGTGAAGAATCTCATTCCCTCACTCCCAAACTCCAAATTCACGAACCAAAACGCACAAAAATCCACACACAAACTCCAAGAAATCCACCATTTCACCATCTCCAAGACCTAGAGACCTCCCCTACATGCAAAAACAAACAGAATAATCTCCACGATCACACAAAAAACCGCCAAATCAAAATCAAAACCACAATCAACCCTCGCACGGAACAAATCAAAGAATCAGGATCAGAATCACGCAACAACAACCACAAATGCACAAAATCAAGCACAACAAATCGCCGATTACTCACTCGCTTCTCCCCCGAGAACGAGCTCGAACTCGAGCTCGAGCTCGATCCTTGCTCCTCCGCAGCCGAGCGACTCGGCGGCGACGGCTCGAGAGCGAAGCAGAAGCGGAGCTGGAGTTAACGGCGTGAGTTGACGGCGGTTTCGCGAGGGTTTGTGCGGAGAAGAAGCGAGAAAAAGAGGAAAGGTGCGCGAAAAAGGAGAAGCTGCCTGGTTTTTAGCAGAGAGAGGAGAGAAGAGGCTAATAGAGAGAGGGGGGGAGTGAAGGGACCGAGACCGAGACAAAGGGCTTGTCAGATACTTTACCACCAAACCCCAGCTTTTTACCCTTAATTACTAATTTGCCCCTGACGCCAACAATTTCTGCGTATTTACGAAAAGGGGACGGCTTGATATTCTTTGTAGATTCTTCATGTGCCCCCAAATAGATGCGGCTTATCAGGGACGGGCTTGAGTGGGTGCAGCTTTCTCGATCACTTTTTCATTATTTAATTTAAATCAATGATTTTAATTCACTAATATATTTCTTTTAATTCTTGTTGGTGAGTAGTTAAAAGGGTCCACATTTTGTACTCGGAATCAGTCCCGAACCGAAAATTTAACCGGGCTCAAAACTGAAAATTAGAACTATATAGGTTAATGACATTTTGTTACACTTAACTATCTCGAAATAACACTCTCGTATCTTAATTAATTTCTTTTTCTTTAATACCTGACTATTTTTATTGACAACATATTCCTAAAATACCTAGACTACCTATGATTTAAGAAATCAAAATAGAACCGGTTCAATTTGATTAATATATGTTTCAATTTGGTTTATATTGAATTGCTTCGTCTTCTTTTTCCTTGGCCAGCTCGCCAGAGAATTCAACCTCGCCGGAAAACGATTAACCCAAATCTCTAAATCAAATTGAACCGATTCAATTTTGGTTCCTTAAATCAAGGGTAATTGAGGTAATTAAGGCATTTTAGGGGTATGTTGTCAATAAAAATAGTTAGTGTACTAAAAAAGAAAAAAAATAGTTAGGGTATGAGAGTTTCATTTCGGGATCGTTAGGTTTAACAAAATGTCATTATCCCGAACTATAATTAATGGTTTTGTTTTGATTCTTAATTTAACATAACGATTCAATCGTGTTTTAGTTATAGTTTTTAAAACTCGTCAATCTATGTATACTATTTATCTTTTATTGTTATTTTGTTTGCAATATTTATATTCCGATTTAATTATAATAATTAAATCGTAACATTTGGTTTTGTTAATATTTTTTATGATTGTAAATTAAATGTTTATGAATATAAATCAGACTCAAACTCGTTTATTTCCCTGTAAATTAAGTTTTAATCATGATTCAAAAACCAACTAGTTCTAATTGGGTGGAACCAATCGTATGAATCGCGATAAGAACCTGTGTATACAGTTTCAATAGTTGGGAAACCATTAAAATATATATTTTTTAATTCTTTGGTGAGTGTTTAGTAGTACAAGGGTGGATATTTTGCATCCAGAATAACTCCCAAACCAAAAATTTAATCGAAATCAAAACTGAAAATTAGAATCATGATTAATAATTCGACTTTCATTATGAATTTAAGAAAACGATTTAATTTAGATTTGGTTATAGTTTTCAAAATTCATCCATATCTGTATATTATTTATCTTTTATTGTTATCATGTTTGCAAAGTATATTCATATTGAGTTGTAATAATTAAATCTTAATATTTAGTTTTTCTACAATGTTTTTTATGATTAAAAATTTAATATTTTTTTTACTATAAATCAGTCTTAAATTCGTTTAGTTCAACCTATAAATCAAGTTTAAATTAAAACTCATAAATCAACTGGTTAAAATCGGTAGAACAAAACCAAAGAATCATGGTCACATCCAGGCCATTTTCTAACACAGGGGTTTTGGATATGGTTATAATAATTAAGAAACTTGAGGGTTAGGTTCGGTCTAATTCTGGCCAGTCTGATTCCAGAACCGTGCTTAGTGTACATGTGATATATGTGTCCATTTTAATAGTATTATATACTTAAATATAATGTAACCTGAAATAAAATTATATCAATGCTAAAACATTAGTGAAGGTTACTCAAATCAAAGATTTGTTATATATTTGAGTGTTCATAATAAAATTTATGGACATTTTACCATGTTTTTTAAAATTGAAAATGGATATAGAAACATGTGAATGCCATTATTTGAAACAATAATTTTCTCCATGAGATTGTGGTATGTAATTATTATTATTACCATTTAATGGATGAGGTCTAGATTCAAAATTAAGAAGCTATGAATTTGAAATTCAATAAAATATACATTAAGATAGAATTATTTTTAATTCTCTAAGTCTAACTAACACGAACGTTCGTGCACAATTAAAAAAATATGGTGTCATAAATAATAATTCCATATACTTTAAAGAGGGACAAGAGAATATAACCAAAAGTGAGGGCATTTTCGTACAAGGTGGTTTCTCATACACGGGGCTGAAACAACAGTCAAAGGGTATAACGGTAAAATCACAGGAAAATGCCTTGGGATTTAGTCAAAAACCGTATCGACAATTCTCAGTTCTCAGATTTTTTTTAAATTAATTTTTTATTTTCTTTTACGAATATATTGCCTCCGCGGCTCAGCGAATCGCTCTCTCTCTCTCCTTTTTCTCTACTCTGATTCGCACAGACGCAAACGCTGTTTCATTAGATTCTCGCTGACGCGACATGAAGACGCGTGAGCTCCAATCGCTTTTGGTCCATGCGCACAGATTTTTCACTATTTCCAGCCCCGCGCGTTTTTACTATTTCCAGTTAAAACTTGAAATATCTGCTCTTTGGTGGTTGTGTGACGATAGAAAAAGCAGGAGTGGACGAGGTAGAAAGCAAGAGAGAGAATTAATGTACTCAACGAAGATGGTTGATGGAGAAAATGAGACAGTGTCCGGAGTTAATACGATAAAAAGGTTGTCTCCAATCATTGATTGATTGTACTTGCAAGATCTTCTAGTGTTGGCTTCAAAATATTATTATTATAATATATATTATATCGCGATAAATATTTATTTAATCTCGCGTTTTTTAAGCGAGTTTGGTTGTGGTTCAATTTTTAAGTAAATCATTTAATTTTAGTTTGGTTTTAGTTTACATATTCTATAATCAGCGGTTAACCATAAAAATCGAATCGTAATTAGTTGTACAAGTATCAATCTCGTAAACGTTCACGCCTACCCACGTCTTCTTCCTTTAGCAAAATTGGAGTATGTGTTTTTTCTACCTAATAATAATTTATAACTTGTGCATATCTTAATAATAGATTGTTTATAGGTTTTGAATATTTTTTACCACGAAGACAACTTGCTGCCAAAAAAATGATGAATACCGAAGATAGTTTTAAAATTTTAGTTTAGTATTATTTTGCTGAGTTTTAATTTTTGAGAGATTGTAGTGTTAGATTTGGTATTATGTTACATGAAAGATAGGCATGCCATTTTTTATCATTAGGAAGTGACCGGAATAAGGGCTCTTGAAGCCCTCTTCGATTGATTCTTAATGGTTTTTTGGCCACTTAAAATTAATGTCTATGCATATGATTCATTACAAGTATTTAAATGGATAAAAAAATTGAGCCTAAGTAAAATATTTAAAACTAAAATGAACATCGAATGATAGATTGAGCCCAAATATTTTATCTATAAATATCGGTTAGTTCAGTTTAAAATAAAAACTGAACCACATTTTACTCAGTTAAAAACCGACCATTCAATTACACATGATTTTGGTTATGGTTTTAAAATTATAAAACCAAAATTTTCGGTTTGGTTTAAGAACAAGCTATTTGGTTTGGTCAACCAACCACGGACAACCCTACACTAGCCTATAAAAATTGGATAATTGCACATAATAATACCCCTTCTTAACTAGCTTCATTTTTTTTACCACTCCTAACTTTGAAAAAAAAATTAATTTACCACAAATTTGTTGGTTTGTATTACACTTGGCTATTTTTTAATTCTCATGATTACCAAACATAAAATTCAAATTTCTTTTAGGGTGAAATGACCAAAATGCTTCTAAAATAAATCAAACTATTAAGTGTACGAAAAGTTAATTATTTTGAAGTTAGATGTTAAAAGTGAAAAATATGTTTAGTCAAGGGGTATCATATGGAATTATCTCTATAAAATTCAAATCCCCTAATGCAAGAAACCAAAACATTCTACACCTAACAAAGGATCATTTTAGCCTAAATTGTACTAGACCAAGGACCACATCTGAATCAACATGAACAGCACTAAACAGTGATAGACCAAAGCTAATTTAAAAAGCTGATAGAGACAGAAGAAGAGAGTAGAGCCTCAAACATTGAATTTTGATGTTGACCCAATCAATATTTTCCCACAAAACAGTACAGTAACTAATTAATCAACCAAACCTAATCCATACATCAAAACAACAAGATCAATCACAAATATGGTGGTTTAGTTCATAACTCAGAACCAGAATGCAGAGAGAGAACAAAAGTAAAATTGAAAACTGAGAACTCAGGCTCAAATCAGGGGAAAAAACCCATAACCTAGTAAATTCTGAGAACTCAGTGTCAAATTTTGAATTTTGATATTGACCCAATCAGTAATTTCTTACAAAACAGTAGAGTAAGTAATTAATCAACAAAACCCAGAACCTAATCAGTGAATCAAAACAATGGAGGTTTAGTTCATAGTTCATAGTTCAGAAGCAAGTAATGCAGAGAAAAGTACAACTAAAACTGAGAACTCAGAGCCTCCAAATTTGAATTTTTATATTGACCCAACCATTAGCTTCTTACAAAACATATGAGCAACGAACCAATCAGCAAAACCAAAAACCTAATCTACCAATCAATAACAAAAGGGTTTCTCCAGTTTTTCAGCTCAACTCAAAAGCACGGAACAACAACAGAACAAGAAGAAATCATGAAGCCATAGATCATTTCATCAGCACAACTCAAAACCTAATCAGTGAATCAAAACAGTGGAGGTTTAATTCATAGTTCAGAAGCATAATTAGCATCAACAGCTAAGCATTGCAGAGAAAAGTCAATTGAAAATTGAGAACTCATAGTCTCAAAATTTGAATTTTGATACAGACCCAGTCATATTTTTCTCATAAAACAATAGAGTGCCTAATTAATCAACAAAACCCAAAACCTAATCAATGAATCACAACAATGGAGGCTTAGTTCATAGTTCAGAAGCACAATAAGCATCAACAGCTAAGCAATGCAGAGAAAAGTAAGCTGAAAATTGAGAACTCAAAATTTGAATTTTGATAAAGACCCAATCAAATTTTCTCAGGAAACAGTAGAGTAACCAATTAATCAACAAAACCAAAACCTAATCAGTGAATCAAAACAATGTAGGTCTAGTTCATAGTTCAGAAGCACAATAAGCATCGACAGCCAATCATTGCAGAGAAAAGTAGATTGAAAACTGAGAACTCATAGTCTCAAATTTTGAATTTTTGATATTGACCCAATCATTAATTTCTTACAAAACATCTGAGCAACAAACCAATCAGCAAAACCCAGAACCTAATCTGTCAATCAATCACAAAAGGGTTTCCATTTTTTCAGTTCGTTTCAGAAACACAGAACAACAGCAGAATAAATCATGAAGCCATAGATCAATTAATCAGCAAACCCAAAACCTAATCAGTGAATCAAAACAATGGAGGCCTAGTTCATCGCATTACAGAGAAAAGTAAATTGAAAATTGAGAACTCAGGCTCCAAATTTAAATTTTGATATTGACCCAGCCATTAATTAATGACCATTCAGCAAAACCCAACCTATCAAGCAATAACCAAATTTGAAGAAGAAACCAAACCAAATTTGAACCTAATCTATCCAGCATTAACCAATCAGCAAAACCCAGAACCTAATCAATCAATCACAAAAGGGTTCTCAGTTTTTCAGCTCATTTCAGAAACACAGAACAGAAGAAGAAACCATGAAGCCATAGATCAATTAATCAGCAAAACTCAAAACATAATCAGAAAATCAAAACAGTGGAGGTTCAATTCATAGTTTAGGAGCATGAACAACTAAGCAATGCAGAGAGCTCAGTCTCAAATTTTGATTTTTTTATATTGACCCAATCACTAATTTCTTACAAAACATCTGAACAACGAACCAATAAGCAAAACCCAAAACCCAGAACCTAATCTATCTATCAATCAACCAATCACAAAATGGGTTTCTAGTTTTCAGTTTTTCAGCTCAATTTCAAAAGCACAGAACAACCACAGAAGAAGAGATCATGAACCCATAGATCAAGATCAAGAACCCAAAATGCAGAGCCCAGTTCCTCTTGAACTTGCCAAAATAGCTCTCCGGCGGCTCCTGGTAGTGAATCTCCAGATCCTCCTCCTCCACACCCTCCCCTCCGATCCCTCCACCACCAACCCTCTGCTTCACCTCCCTCAGCTTCTCGGTGGCGAGGCCGAGCGTGAGCTTGTGGCACCTCCTCTGGTACTTGAACCCGTTGATGCACCTCAGGGTCTGCGCGACGGAGACGTAGAAGAAGAGATGCGCCAGCGAGAGGAGCGAGATCGGGACCCAGCAATGGCGGCACTGGAGGCGCGAGGGCTGTGACTCGGCGAGGAACACGATCGCGAGGAAGACGAAGAAGAGGAGGAAGAGCTTGTGGAGCTCCTTCTTCTGGAGGTCGATGGATCGCTTCTTCTCGAGGGTCTTCTCGAAGTGGAGCTGGATTATGGTGTTGAGGGCCTGCAGAGAGGTCTCTTTGGGGAGGGGTTGGTGATGGGTCTCGAAATCCGCCATTGGAGAGAGCTTGAGCTTGAGGTTTTTGGGACTGTGACTGTGAGGGTTTTGATGATAAGAGGAAGGAGAGGAAGAAAAAAAAGGGCCGTTGGAGATGGAGAGAGGCTCGAATCTCAATGATGATGAGTTTTGATCAACGGCTGTGATGTGATGAGAGGAGTGGTGAATGTTGAATTTAACGGTGGTTAGTAGGCTATAAACTCTATGTTAAATTGCTATTAACAGGAACCCAACTTGAGGTTTTTATAACATAGATCTTGGTGTTTTTCATTTTGGGTGTCATTGTTGGGGGTCATAAATTCTATATCTAAATTTAGGGGAATTTCAGTTCCATCCGGTGAATTATGCAACATTTTCAATTTATTACGATGTATTCTTATGTGTTTAAATTTATTACGGTGATATTTCATTTTGTAAACTGGGAACGAAATCGGACTTGAAAAGAAAAAAAATTGTAGGTAATGGTTCGGTTTAAGGTCTGAATTTAGTAGAACGTTCAATTTTGGTTTGGTTATAGTGTTCAAAACTTAGAAACGTCAGTTACCCAATAAGAAACTTTAGAAAGCGAATGCGGGAAAGGGTATCTTTTATTGTTATTTTGTTTGTAAATTTATATTTCGACTGTATTGAAACAATTAAATTTTAACATTTAGTTTTAGTCAGTATGTTATATAATTGCAAATTTTATGTTTTTTTTCCCTATAAATTGGGTTCAAATTCGATCTATAAATTCAGTATGAACTCAGAATCGAAAACGAATTGATACCAAATCAGACTTGAAACCGAACCATTTCTCACATGGTGGTTCTGGATTTGGTTCCCATATATTGAGGACCGAGGGGTTCTGGTTGGTTCTGTTCGAAACCTTTCACACCACTAGTTTTACTGTATATTAAATTAGACATAAACTATTTGTCTGTTGTCGCTTGTGTTTTACGTGATGTATAACTTTTTGTAATGGCGAAATTAACATTATGTCTTGTGTTACATAATTTGGAGATTTGGTTGTCGTATGATGTAACACACATGTGAATTTGGGAGTAGGGAAGGTATGAAGCTTGGAGGAGATAGTGGTGGATGTTTAATGGTTGGAGGAGAGAGTGGTGGAGGTATGTTGCTTGGACGTGTAGAGTGGGTAGCCATTTTTCGAAGTAGGGAAGCCGAATCGGGAATTAGGGTTTGAAGATAGTCGAAAAACCAAAGAGAAGTCGGGTAATTAATTGCTACTGTGGAGTTGCGGCTCCCGTTCGAACGTCGTGGCCAAAAGAAAAACCAGGAAGATAATTTATGGGTTGTGATCTCTACTCTTTAAGTTTATTAACTCCGGCAACTCCAATTCCAATCTTTTATTCTCTAGGCCTCAATTGGGGTTTTGCTTTCATATTTTGGTAATACGAATATGGTTCGACTCGATTCTCGATTCAGAACTAATTTATAGTCCGAATGAAAAACTCTGCAATTAACTATCGATTTTAACATATAAGAATCATACATGCATCATAATTGACCGGCTCACTAAAGTATAAAACCAAAATTGAACCATTATATATGGTTCTCGTTTTTTTTAATAAAGTTAGCCGATTCTCGTTTCAAAATTAATACCCCTATCTTTTAATTACTTTCATACTTTTAGGTTTCTATTTCACATTCAGACTTTTAGTAACTAATTTTTTTAAATTAGGTTCTCGATCTGCATTTAAATTGAAATAAATTAGAAGATAAATTGTCACATGGATCAAGATCACATTAAACTACAATTTATTCAAAAAGTAGATAGTTGTAAATTGTCCACAAGATCATGACAACATATGGTTCCTTATTTGAATTGCATGCACACCCTAATGTCTATGTCAAAACTAAATGAATATGATGTGAATTCTCTCTTGTCTTAAAAGCTTTGTCCTCCAACTACTACTAATTTGAATTCCAAAACCTATAAAATTCTCTTCCCTATCTTCTTTGTAGTCTATTAAAGGGTTTGATGGCAAATACCTAATTAATTTGGAAAAGGATAGGTACTTTTATGGGAGGAGCTAACACCATATATTTGGGTACCCTTTACTTGATAGTATCTACCAAACACCCCTATGTGGCCACAAACCCTAACCCTCATTCTTTCCTCACTTGGCCAAATGGTACAACCCATATGCAACATTTGCATAAAGTTAAATGGATTGTTATGGAACATATATGTAAATATGGAAGAATACAGTCATAAACTTTGTAAGTGATGCCCAAAACAAAAGCTCGATTTTATACGTTACGATATTGAATCAGACAATTGTTTCAATCAAAAATTTAAGTCAAAGTCCACACGTTACGACGTTATATCAGACAACCGTTTTAATCAAAAAATTTAAATTAATAAATGATTAGATATCATCACAACCTCACTATTCACTGACAATGTACAATCCTTATAAATGGGCCCCACAAAGGACTCGATACTAGATTTTATGACATTATGTCAAATAATCGTTTCAGTTAAAAATTTAAATTAATAAATAATTAGATTTGGTTTTGAAGTCCATCATAACGTCATCATTTACCGAGAATGTTATAATTCTTATAAATAAGCTCTACAAGAGACCAGAAGCCACACATTATGACATCATATTAGTCACTCAATTCAATTAAAACATTTAAGTCGGTAAATGAATCACAACGTCATTATTCGCTAAATGGACCCCACGAAGTGCTTGTTGCCACAAGAATAAATTGACAGCTGATTAGATCTTGTTTTTAAATCTATAGGAATCATATCCAACACCTGCATAAAGTTAGATGGACTATTTTGAAACATATAAGAAAATAGTCCATATAAAAACTTGAGTCTACACCCGTTTCAGTAAAAAATATAAGTTAATAAATAAAAAATATATAGTTTTAAAGTCCATTACAAGAACTCGATTCTACACGTTATGACATCGTATTAAACAATCATTTCAACTAAAAGATATAAGAAGATAGGAGCATAAAACTAATTTTAATTTTCAACGTCATCACATTATTCAATGAATGACCCCCACAAAGAGCTTGTTATTGTAAGATATACCACCCTATCAAACAATCGTTTCAATCACAAGAACATGTCGATAGATGATTATATCATATTTAATTTTTAATATATTGAAATATAATTATACGATGACATGTCATTTACCTACAAGCCATATTATAACAAAAGAGATACGATTAATTGAAAATTCTAATATTATTAGGTAAATTATAAAAAATTGTCATGAACTTTTTAAATTTTACAAGAGAAAAATTGTTGAGCTTTTATTCTTACAAAAAGTGGTTGTAAACTTATCATATTTTTTTCAGAAGATGTACCTTCTTTAAAATGACAAAAATACTCCTAAAATTATTGTTAAATTAAAAGAAGAAGAAAAATTCAACCCAACATTGCCAGTTTTCACTTTATATCTGAAGTCTCACGAAAGGACATCAATGACATGCGAGAGAATAAAAAAAATCATCGAACTCGAGTTGAAAAAAATATTTTGTTTAATATTAATATGAAAAATAATTTGATGGCAGGGGTATTCTCGTTATTTTTAAACAAATGTATACAATTTGCAAAATATAGTAACTTCACGACTATTTTTTCAAAAATAAAAGTTTATTACAACTTTTTATAAAATAGGAAATGTTCAGGGTGTCCCAAAAATACAACCAGGAGTTGGAATGATAATTCCACAAATGAAGCTCAAATCTCATATTGAGGAATTGAAAATGACTGAAAATGCTAAAGTTTCCACAACAATGCCAGAAACATCAACACTGAACTGTCCTTTCCAATCAAATACATTCATATGCCAAAATTTTCCAGTACATAGATGATATCAGTAACAAGCAGTTCATCAAAATGCAGCAATTCCATTCTGCAGCATCAGCAATATGCTAACCTTTTTACTGATAGAAACAAATGAACGCAATTTGACACATTCAGCAAAATGTATGAAAATTACATACCTGCCTTACAAAAGGCTCGTCGCCTCCAGAACACGAGACTCTCACCATTTATTCTTATTTCGCTCTCTCTCTCTCTCTAGTCGCTTAGTAGTATTTATGCAACTCGTATCGCTATGAAACGTATACACACATACCTCTATTCACTCCATGGCATTGGGAATGATTTGGTAGCCTTGTTCCGCGTTTTCTTGTGCCTTGCCTGCAGTTTCGTCGTGTTCTTGATTCTGGTTGACAATGACATTCTCGCTGTCGCCATCCTCTGTGACAGACTCAACTTGCTGCTGCTGCTCCTGCTCTCCCATCATTTGTAAGAGAAGCTCCTCGGGTTTGAAGTCAAAACCAGCGTTGTTGACCGGGTTGTTGTTGAGGGCGTGCATGTGCCTGCTGCTCTTCTCCCTGTACAAGGCGTCGAGCTGGTGGAAGTAGGGGCATGTCTTGGAATCCTCGGGCCGTTTTCTTTTGCTCTCCTTGACCTTCTTGAAGTACTTGTTTATGTTCTCCCATTTCTCTTTGCACCTCTTGGCGTTCCGGTCATACCCGAGCTTCTTCATCGCTAGCGATATCTCCTCCCACAGAGGGCCTTTCGGGGCGTTCTCTTGATCTGTGGTGTCAAGGTTGGCCCTCAGCCTGATGAGGGCCTCGACCTCCTCTTTGGGCCACCGGGATGAGCTCATGTTCCCGAAATTGATTCGGGTCATACTCGATTCCTCCCTGTCGCCTTCGGGCCTCTCAACGCTCGGGGTTGCTGGGATTTCAGTTTCGGGCCACGGGATCGAGATTTCTTGTTCGGAGAACTTCTGCAGGAAAGCCAGCACCGCGGCGTCTCTCGTGGCGGAAACCGAACGTTCTTGGGCTAAAAGTGCCCGCTCTCGCTCGATTCTCGCCGATTCCTCCCTCTTCCACGCCTCCTCCCTCGTCACCCGATCACGCTCGCACTTCTCCATCACCTGTAAAAACTTCCTCTGCAGGTCCTCCTGCTTCTCCACGACAGACTTCATCAGCGTTTCGAAGAAATCCGTCAACTTCCTCTTCTTCTTCTTCTTGCTTCCCGTGCCATCATCCGATCCTTCTGGGTCGGATGATGTGGCCGAGGTCGACGTGTCGACAAAATCAGCAGCGAGATTCTGGATCAGACCCGGGATGGCGCTCTGACGGGTATTTAGAGGATCAATCATCGATGCAGCCATGGGAGGGTGAGTTTTCTCCGGGGAGGAAGGCGGGAGCAAGGGGTGGCTGTCTAGAGCCTCGAGTTGCTCGAAGAAGCGATAGTTCCTGTTGTTCGGTCTGCTCGATCTGCCGCCTTTAGTCCTCTTGTGGTACTTGTAGATGTTCTCAAACTTCTCCTTGCATTTCTTGGCACTCCTTTGAAATCCTAGCTCACTCAATTTTCTAGTAACAACAAAAATTCCAATTTCAACTCATAGCTCTAAAAATCAATAACTGATGAAGCCTAAAGCACTAATCATAAACATATATGGTCATTGGAAGGAAAATTTTCTGGGAAAGTGAGAGAAAATCAAAACCCACATCAAAACTAAGAATTGGATCATTTCTATCACTTCAGTTCAATCAAAGCTCTAAAAATCAACAAATCATGAAGCACAAAACACCATGTAACTAAATAAGAACTACACTTCAGAATCTCACAATTCTTGTTTATGGTGTTTGGCATGAAAATTTTCTTGAAAAGTGAGAAAATCAGAATCCAAGCCAAAACTAAGAATTGGATCATTTCTATCACTTCAGTTCAATCAAAGCTCTAAAAATCAACAATTCGTGAAGCAAAAAACACCAAGTAAATAGATAAGAACAACACTTCAGAATCTCTCAATTCTTGTCTATACCCTTGACATGAAAATTTTCTGGGAAAGTGAGAGAAATTCAAAACCCACACCATAACCAAAAACTGAACCCTCTCCCACCTCAAGCTCAATCAAAGCTCTAAAAATCAACAATTGATGAAGCACATAGCACTTCAGAATTTCACAATTCTTGAAATCTTCTGGGAAAGTGAAAGAAATTCAAAACCCACACCAAAACTAAAAACTGAACCCTCTCCCACCTCACCTCAATCAAAGCTCCAAAAAAGCAAACAATTGATGAAGCACAAAAAAAACACTCAATAAACAGATAAGAACAACACTTCAGAATCTCACAATTCTTACCAATACCTTCCTCAGGAAAAAATTTCTGGGAAAGTGGGAGAAATTCAAAACCCACACCAAAACTAACAACTGAACCATTCCTCACTTCAGTTCAATCAAAGCTCTAAAACTGATGAAGGCACAAAGAACACTCAGTAAATAGACAAGAACAACACTTTCTCACTGAAAATTTTCCGGGAAAGTGAGAGAAACCCAGAACCAACAAAAACCCAAACTAGAGAGACTTGAGATCAAAATACAGACCTAGAGACCTCCTCCCAGAGAGGAGCTTTAGTGTTCGAGTCTCTGAACACAGTGTCCATATCAGACCTTATCTTCAGCAACGCCAAGGTCTCTTCCCGAGGCCACCTGTTCCCTCCAAAGCTCCGGTCAAGCTCCTCGCTTTTCACTCTCTGCTCCTCCTCGAGACCAACCGACGCCGACCCACCGACGGCGGAGCCGCCGCCGGAGATGGGTTTCTCCGGCAAGCCCGAATCCTCAAGCATTCTCCTCCAAATCCGGTAAATTTTCGCAGGTTACAGCGGTGGGAAAAAAATTTGGGGGTTGAAGCTTTGAAGTTGAAGGTGAAACAATTTTTTTTCTCTATTTAGGGTTTTTTATATTTTTTTTTTGGGTAAACTGTTAAATTTGATTTTTTTTTTTGAAAATGGGCTTTGGAGTTGTGGTTTTAAAGGAGGGTCAGGTTGTGTGGTCCAGTGGGCTCAGATCCAGCTAATGTTGTCGACGTGGCGGGATGTGATTGGTTAGTGGTGGGGATGGGTTTCTCTCTCATTTGACTTTTCGGGGTGATTTTTTGACTGTGGGTTGTGGTCAAAGATGGGGAAGCTCAACCATAAATTTTGAAAATTATTTTATGAATTTTGTGCATTTTTTTATCGGTCATAACTGCGTATACGAATCTTTAATTAGATATTTTGTTTGTTATGAGAAATATTCGAGAAATAAATTTTGTGTTAGTTGAAGTGTTGACAAAATGTTATCGTTTATTTTTTTACGATTTTCATATCCATCAATATTTTTTCTAAGATCTAATATTGTTTTAAGAAATTTTTGTTAATTTTCAATTAGTCCGTAAAGTTTGAAGATAATCTATTCATTTTATTATTGTCACAATGATAATTTTAAAAATACTTACCTTATAATTTATCGCTCAAAACTTGATGGTATAGTTTGAATCAATGTATTTAATTATTATTTTGGATTTTCATCACCTTAGAATATGTATTGAAAAAAATAAATTTTAATTTATATATTTTAACATTGAAATTTTTTATAAATTTTCAATTAGTCAAAGAGTGTTCTGTCCATTTTATTATCGTCCAATATTTTCTAAAACACGGTCATATATGGTAACATACAGCTATAAATTTTGTTATATAAGTTAAATCACTTCATTCTACCATCATTTTTTTTACTTTTTGTAACTCTTACTTAGCACCATCCCTAAAATATTTATCAAATTTTCATTTTAATGAATTGGTGATGTGGTTAGGGGCAAAATTGGAAATGCAAGTGGGCAATAACAAGTGGAGGGTAGGGACAGTTTAGAGATAACAAGTGGGTTTGGATAGAAACAAAACAAGGCCCACCAAGCCCACCTTTTCTCACCGCAATCTAATTTTTTCTTCACTCTATACATGAAATTACTATATTACCCTTTCAAGATTCGTTTTTATCTACATTATTTGTTAGTGAATAAGATTTTATCATGAAATGAAGAGTTTAATTTAAATCTTAAAAAGAAAGCGTCTTGCAATTACTGTTTTCTTCAATAGAAATAATTGAAATTTAAACTCAACACTAGGAGAAACATGAAAATTATTAATCAACTAATCCAGCATAATATCAGATAGTCGAAGCAACAGATGGTGGAATAAACCCCGCACTGTAATCTTAGTTACTGTTAATTAAAACGTATTTGGCTAATTTATGAGCCGTGAAATTACAAGAGTGACGTGCAAAATAAATAAAAACAAATGTCCCAGACGTAGGCAGACGCAACAACAATCGCTAATGATACATTCAAAGATGTTCGACTCGACCCGGTTAGCATCATGTAGAGCCACAGCCTCCACCTCATACGGATGGAAAAACCCCGTGATCCTGCTACAGAATGTCTTAAACAAGTCTCCATGATAATCACGGAGACCAATCGACTCGAACCAGTTAGCATCATCCAGAGTCACGGCCTCCACCTCATACAGATGAAATAACCTCATGATCTCATTGCATAACGCATTAAATCAACTTTCTCCATCAACACATTATTAAAAAAGAACCAAACTTACAATTTGATCCACACACCCATTAAATTATTATTTTTAAAAATTTTGTTATATTGAACTTATTTTTGACTCCAATATACGTTACTTAATGTAGAAGGTGGGTTACTTGTGAAAAAGACTTGGTTTCAAAGCTGTTTTTGTTGAATGCATGTTGCATGCATGGTGTTAAATATATATATTCAAAACTTTTGAATTGATGGGTGAAGAACATCTCTATCATCCTCTTGTTTACTTTTTGTTAGATATTCAAACTTAATATTTAAGTTTGATCTATTGATTTAACTATTTTTGACATGGGAGGTTAACACGCTCCTCACATGCAGATTGAGAAAACATTAAATATGATATACGAGTAAATCACAAACCATATAAAAAAATGGCACAGAGAGACGCAATTGGTGATAGGTCAGGTTGTACTGTTTTTCGACCTGAATAGATAGAAGCTCAGACTCGTTACTTGTGATAAACTTTTAATTACATTTTTTGACATAAAATATTTATTATTACGATTTACTTCAATACATTTTTCTAAGTTAATATGAAGACTCGACAATATTAAGATAGATAAAACATTCACATGATCAATTATTCAACCCTAATAAAAAATAACCACTTGAAAAAATACAACGTTCCTCTCTCTCACTCTTAATTATATTGAACACAAAACTATGGTAAAATAATACTTCTATTAGAGTGTAGAAGTTGTTTACGTAATATGAAAAAAGTTGTGGACTTTGGAATGTTTTGACACAAAAGAGGAGTAATTAAAACATAATAATGATTAATAGTTATTGTATTACTTTTTTTAAAGCAGTTATTATATTACTTGATTTGGTAGTAAACTACCTAACTGTAGTTTACAGGGTAAAAGTGTGGCTTTAAATTGTCCCACTCCTAAATTGCACCCTTATTATTTATTTGTACTGTCATTTTCACATCAACCCAAACGTCCTAAAGATTCTAAAATATTAGTGGGCTTTTTGGAACTAGGATTATTACATGGGCTTCTTAGATAGCCCACCAAAATATTTTTCAAAAAGACTCCCTATAATTATTTGTTTTTGTAAATACTCTCTCTTCACTATATTTTTGCAAAAACTCTCCCTCCCTCACTCATATTCAAATTTGCACGATTTGTACAAATCCGTGAAAATTAACGGAAGTGTCACTTAAGTGTTTGACGTTTGAGTTAGCACGTTTAGGGGTGGGCATATGGTCCAGAACTGGACTGAATCGATTAAAAATCAGACCGGACCGGACTTCTCGGTTCTCTATTTTAAGAATCAAAACTGAAACCGTTATCTTTGGTTTTTGATTCTCCGGTCTCAATTCCGGTCCGGTTCGGATTCGATATCTGATTCCGTTGCCAAAGTGCCCACCCCTAAGCACGTTTGAATTTAACCTTAAGTGAAACTTTCATTAATTTTCACGGATTTGCATAGAAAATGCAAAAGTAAACATTGTATGGGAACCATGGCATCAAACACGCAGCGGAAAAAACTTAAAACAACCAGGTTCCCTCCAGGATCTTCATGCCAGTACTAGACTACTAAAGGAAGAGTTTTTACCTATGAATCGAATCACCAAGGATTTACGAATCGGTGTTCCTCTCTAAAGACGTCCACACGGGGTGAGTGGTTCCAAACCTCGAGCTTGCCAATCTACTAGAATCACCAAGATCGTTGGAGCAAGGAGAAAAGAAC
>JAYMTP010001321.1:0-24783 GCA_036897365.1 Geranium brycei | reverse complement strand
TCACAACAAATCAACAACACACATAATCGACTGCAGATCTATCATGAAATCGCGCTACTTACCGATAATTCTCAACCAGATTGACGACAACAAATCACACTTCTCGCCATCTTTGAGACGAAGTCAAAATTGCTCTGATCGCATTGTTCTGAGAAGCCAAACCGTCGAAAATTGTATTAGGTCTTGTGCGCGAAAGGACCCAAATACCCTTCACATTCTGTCTCCCACCGTTAATTGGCTTCACAAACCGTCTACGCCAGGTGTCACTCCCACGTCGCGCGCGCCCCAATCCAACAGCTGTGCCCAGGTTTGAACGTTTTAACATTTTTGGCTAGTTTGTATCTGATATCTATTCTATAAATATATCCATCTATACATTATTTTTATATAACTATACCAAATTATTATTATTATTTTATTTTACTGTTACTTTAACTTTTATTTTACTATACTTAAGGTAACTTTTATTAATTCTAATGAAATTTTTTTATCTGAAATGGCAAAAAAACTTTTCGTCCAAATTTTGTTATAAGTTTTAGGGTATATGTAAGAAAGGAAAATTAATTGATTATAGTTAAATGAGAATAGTATAATCGAATAAATTTGTATCTTATTTTTCATATGTAGATATGTGTGTGTGTGAAGAGAGTGATAAAGCCACATATTTAGAAATAAATATTTTATTACTAGGATTCATAACTCAAACTCAAATTAATTAACACGTTGTTATGAAGACATGTTTGGCCCGAAAGAGACGCCACAGTGACGTCAACTCCCAAAGTATCTTAATCATTGTTATTAAAATGATAAGCACAATGCTCTCTCCGGTTTTGAAGGCTTACACCAACTAATCATCTCTCTTAATTTTGGATTAAGAGTTTAATCCTACACTACCTTTCTCATAATCATTTTGATATGTGCTATAGTCAGTTTTGAAAGTGTTATTAATCTGTTCCAATTATCATACATTAATTACTATTATACAATATTAAATATATCGAATAAACTAACACATAACATAGGTAAATAAATAAGTAGATTGATATAATACACACATAGTAGATTTCACACTACCAATAATATCTTAAACTAATAAATTAGATAGAAATAGTATAAATGAATATGTTTAAAACACATCATCATCTTGTTTTTTTTGTTTTTTTACATAATTACTTCATTAGTTAATATATTTTTTACAAACAAAAAATTCAAAATAAAACTTAGATTACTTTCTTACTCGCTGGTCGTCATGCCATTACATGTTTAATTGCTTTAGATGATATTCATTTAATTATGTAATATTTCTTGTCATTATGCTCTAACATGTTTAATACACGACATGTTTGTAATTATATTAAATTTTAAAAAGTTGAAATCATTTATTGTCTCTAAGACATAAACGTGCCATGTAGGTCTAATATATTTAAACTCTGCCCACAAAGCCAACTCAGATTTATGAGAAAATAGCTGTTGTGTGTGAATGCTACGTACCAACAACGAACACTTGTATCATTAAAATAGCTTAAATTTAAATATGTTCGGATTAATTTTTGTTGACATATATATAAATCAAAATAGGAATATTCGAAATGTGTGACAAGTGATAAATTTCTAATTCGGCTACTGAGTCAACGGCATGTGCTCGGCGTGTTTGACTAATAATCATCACGTGCGATTAGTTGGGAAAATATCGTGTCTTTGTACGCGCCTAATTTACTATTAATTAATTAAGATATTAATATTATTGAATTAATTAATTAACTATTTTGTTGTTCCCATTGGCATTGATTTCAAATATAATACATATTCAAGGATCTAAGTTGATCACAGCAGTAATTTTTTTGGAATATTTATCACCGACACATATATATATATATATATATTTGAGAAATTACATGCAGATGAGTTTAAAACGTAAGCTCAGTACTCGATCCAATAGAACTGAGAATGAGATTAGTAAATTCATATTATCATCATGTATAAAAATAAAATACTTAAATTAGACGATGATCCGTTATCTCTGATTTAATAAAATGAAAGGCAAGATTGCTAAACTACTCTAAATTCACTATGGTGATATTACTAAGGCGGTAATCGAGACGAGTTTTTAACGAGCCGCTCGAGTTCAGTTCGTTAAATATTTAGCTTGAGCTCGTTATAATCGGTATCGTTTTGGTTGAAGAATTGAGTTGCTGGACTTCATGTGCGGAGCGCGTGCCTTCTTCCTCAACAGCTGGTTTGTCGAGCTGGAGTGGTCCCATAAGAGAGAGATGAGGTGCTGCCGTGGGGAGAGACATCCTTGCCAGGAATATGCTATAAATAGCTAGCGACCGTAAATTAGGGTTTTATCTTGAATTTTGTAGGAATTTATCTTGTATTCGACCTCTCTTTTGAGGGTAGGGTTCATTTTGTTGGGGAGACCCGGGCTTTACCTAGGAGGAGCAACCAAGGAAAGCCCATACACACATTAGAGCTCACTTTTGACCCAAAAGACTAGCCTATAGGGTTTAGGGTTCAATGTGTATATAAACTTTCCTTATACATTGTAATCTTCCGATGTGGGACTTTGAACTCACATGTGGACATAACAATTTTTTTTACCTAGGTAAGACCCGGATCTCTCCAACAGTGGTATCAGAGGCTTGGTTCGGTAGACTCTCCTGGTTAAGTGGGTTGGGTACTCCTAAGGCTCGAATCTCCCCAACAGACAGTGGTATCAGAGGTTTGGTTCGGTAGACTCTCCTGGTTAAGTGAGTCAGGTACTCCTATGGCTGGTAAGACCGGGACCATGAGTTGGCCCCTCTTATAGTGAGGCTCAGATAGGATGAAAATGACCCTCGTGGGAGAGTAGATCAAGGCAAAGTATGTGGGCTTAGGGGGAGCCAGCCCGATGTGATGGGACTCAATGTGGAGGGGGAGATTATTATGTCCACATGTGAGTTCAGAGTTCCACATCGAAAGATTACAATGTATAAGCAGAGCTTATATACACATTGGACCCTAAATCCAATAGGCTAGTCTTTTGAGTCAAATGAGGACTCTAATATATGTATGAGCTTTCCTTGGGTGCTCTTCCTAGGTAAGACCCGAATCTCCCCAACACATTTCTCTACTATTCTTCGTTTAGGGATTTGGATTTGGGCATTTCTAGATCAAGTTTGGTTTGTAATCAATACAATCTATCAGTTTTTCGTGTTTAATTTGATTTTTGGAGTCCTAACATGTTGCTTGGATTCCAAGCAACTAAGAAAAGTGTACGCCATCGCCAAACTTGTTGAACAAAGATTAGCATGTACAAGAACTCTTGCCTTGATGGCCTCTTCTCAAACTTTCCCTCTTTCAAGACACACATAACCTTATTCTTGAATTCATAACCAAAGAAGAAGAAAAAACTAAAGTGCTCCTGAAAAACTTGTTATGAACATTAGTACTATGATACGAAAACAGCTGTTATACAATGGGTGTTACTGATCTTTCAATCCCAACCCAATGAACATCCATTCTTCAGACACTAATACCAGAAGAAGGATTGCTCACAAAAAAAATTCAACAAAAAAAAGAGAGTGAACTGTTAGCTGATAGTTTTCTGTATTAAGCTTCCCTAATCTTTGACAATTTTTTCGTAAACCAATCCGTGAGGCGATTCATCTTGGTCGATAGCTCCGAGTTCCCAAAGTAGGTTCGCGCATTTTCCAGCATCAGCATGATGTCATGCTTAACTGCTTTCACTGTCCTGTAATAGCTGTTTTTTAACCTCTGCTGGATCACTTCGGGAGACATGGGAACTGTAAACCTGTAAGATATCGACAAGAAACAGAAAAAAAAACATTACTTTTCTAGCTTCCCGTCGGTATGAAGAAATCAAATGAATAGGGGTTTAATTAGGGTTTTGTAATCCATTAACCCACAACTCACAGCAGGTCGAAAACTAAACACCTCTTCTTTCAACAACAATGACAATGTAGTTATTGGGTTCGAGCCCCGCTAACAGAATATGTATTTGCCCATTTTGGTTGGCCTAGTGGGTATCCGTATCTTATCTTGTAGGAGATCAGAGGTTTTGAATTAGGGCTGTTCACGGTTTGGTTCATTATGAACCGAATTTCATGATATTTTAGACCTTCTTACTTATTATTTGACTTATCGGTTTTCGGTTGGATTTTCTTTGAACCGCTTTTCATGAAATCCTCACATTTTGGGCCGATTTTGAATTTTTTTGTTGGCCCAATATTTGTAGGCCCAATTAATAAGAATCAATGACCTAAAATGAGCCACATGTCCAAATCGATTGGTTCAGTTCAGTTTTTTATCGGTTCTCATTTTATAAACTGAAACCGAACCAATGGAGTTTCGGTTCAGTTTTGAACCGAACCAATTTGATTCTTTTTATTAGATTCTTTTTCGAGTCGGTTCAGTTCGGTTTGATATGTTCTGTTATTTTTTAACACCCCTAGTTCGAATCCTAGTAGGTACCTACTTGGGTCAGGCGGGGGTTAAGGGCAGAAGTACAGTTTCCATTGATATATTTGCAATCCTAATATCCTATGTTAACAGAGAACTTTTTTGAACAAAAAGTCATTGGGAGCACAAGTAATTGGGATGTTATGTGATATTTAGGAAAGAAAAATAAGCAGCAAGCATAATAATACCTGTTGTAGAAATCTGGCTTCTCGGCAACATGACTTAGTTTTTGAAACCCATATCGGTCCTGCAATGTTTGTAGTAAAGTTAATCAAAACTCTGAAAACAAATTCTCATCTTTGAAATTTAAAATGCGTTAAGCTTCAACAGACAGATTTCTTAGCAGTTTAAACAAAAAAAGAATAACAGCATCAGAAGAAAAACCTGGTGCCTGATTGTTCGCTCTACTTTATCGAACAGAGACACAAGTTCGGCTTGGGTCTCAGCATCAATATAGGGCCAGTCGAGTAGAACGTCAGGACCAAGTAGTTCCCAAGGACTGTGAGTTTCATATTCACTCTCGTATCGGACGCGATATCTTTCCCAAGGGCTATCGGGGAAATCATGAGATTGTGGGTTTGAAGAACTAATTTCACCCTCCCACCACTTACCGCCTTCCTCGCCCGGACTCTTCCACCAAACCATGCACTTATCCCCCTCGGCCCATTGCCTCTCTCTGGCAGCATCATACAGTGTTTTCTCAACAACAAAATCAGGAGAATCAATCAGTTCGGGCAGAGTCAACTGGAAAGATTCATTGAACACGCGGGAGGTGGGATCAACAAACTTAAGTGTAATTCTACAGCCACTATCCCCGGAACCTGACAGTACAATGTATTTGATCTCTTCAACTTTGCACATCTCTACGGCTCGTAAGGTTTTTCCTTTAAATAATATCCAAGGAGGTGACTCTGATGAAGTGCCTGTCTGTCCATCTAAAAATTTGGTGTGACCCTGTACATGACACAAGAAAAGTAAAAATCCTGGAAGATATGTCAGTAAAAAGCTATGAAAATGAAAACTATTCAACCGCCAATCAAGAATTACCTGTATTAAATATACAACTTCATCACCTAATTGTGGAATATAACGGTAACCTTCCTCAATCTCTGATAACATCAGCCATGATGTTTTTTTAGGAAGATGGTTTGGCTTCCTTTGAGATGAATAATTAGGAGGAGGCTTTGACTTTCTTTGAGACATATACTCAGGGCTGTTATCACAATATCCACCCCGCTTGCTCCTAGCAGACCTTGATCTAACAATCACTTTTGAATTTGCCGGCCATTCCTCAGATGAAGACTGATCATATTCTTCGAGGGAAACATTTTCTGCTTTTTCCGACGTTCCTGCTGATTTATGGCCCACTCTCACCTTAAATTTACGACTTCCAGCACTCGGCTCCCTTGAAGCGGCCTTAATCTTCGTGGACCTTGTTCTTCGTATCACATCGGGTGAAATTTCAGTTTCACTTTCAGGGAATCCCATCTCCAAACCAAAATTATTGCCAGCATTTGATGTATTCCCTTCCATACCCACATCCAGATCTTCTGAATCTGTCCTAACCTTGTATGACTTTCCCCGTTTATGAACATGCGTATTTACATCTGCCTCTGGATGTAGCAACTGCAAAGAGCGTAAATTGCCAACAGTACTCGGGGTTTCCACTGCATGGACAAACTTTAATTTGGAGGGACTTCTAATTTTAATTCTAATCTTTGTTGGTTTAAGTGGAGGCTTCCCTTCCAATTCATGGTTAGTGCCTAAGTTATCAGACCCCGGCAAATTAAGATTTCCATCACTGGAAGCTATGGAGGTACTTCCTTTCAGTTGGTAGTCATCTGGTTCTGATGTCTCATGTGAACCTTTGTTCTTCCCAGCTTTCAGTTCCTCTATTGCTTCAGTTCCAAGCTGATCTTCAGTCCTGCAAGATAGCACATGCCTATGAAATTAAAATTCTGTACTACTCTTGTTACTATTAATAGATGAAGAATTATTCATTGGCCAAAATAAAATAAAAAATTCAGACATGATGTCAAGTTTAACATACCTAATGACTTCATTACTGTATTCCTCACCAGTACGATAACTAGTATTCAATTCAGTTAATCCTTGGATGGGTATGGCATCGCACCTCTTTGATGCGCATGCTTTGAGCTCGCCCCATTGAGTTTTGTATTCATCTGGAGATGCCTGCAAATGATTAACGTCCTTTTCTGGAGCAACTGTATCTGTGAAGTCATTTCTATCACAGTTTTGGGAAAGCTCCACATCGATTACATCTGCAGAAGATGACCCCGGGTCCTTAAAGCTTATACCGATCCTCTTTTGATCATCGGTTTCTTGAGATCTAGAAACTGTGATCTTTTCTGGAGGTACAGACTTCTTGGAATTACCAAGTGAAAATTTAATGACCAATGCATTCCTCTTCCCGGGATTTGATTGAGAATCAGGAAGCTTGACTGAATCAACCCTGTTGTCACAAATCTGTTGATTGTTCTGCAACTTCTTATCGGTTTCATTGTACTGCATCTTTGAATCACGATGCATCACAGATTCGCTGTCTGAGGAGCTATCTTCCGAGTCATCTTCATCTTCACCAGCAGACGTTCCAGAAATTTGAGAAAACATGTTTTTAGCATTACGTGCAGCAACTCGTTGAGGTCTCAACGTGATTGCTTTAGAAGACTTTCTTTTTGAAGCTGCTCGGACGCCTTTTGACCTCTTGCTTCTGTTACTCCTGGATGTAGTGCCAACACACTGGTCTAAATTCCTCTTCTTGAGAAGCCTCCCAGAAGAAGTCATTGACTCAACCTGAAAAAAAAAACAAAAATGGCTCGGTAAAATATAAATGCAAGGAAACACTGGTCCTATTATTTATAGGTGAAAAGACCATTTACTTTGGTGCTGTGATTTCTTCTTGATCTGCGAAGGCTATCCTTATCACTGACTTCAGCGTCGCTGTCCTCTGTACTGCTCTCTGGGTTGCTAAAAGAACTCAGACTTATGTCTCTTTGCTCTCCTTCACCACAAAATTCATCCGGAACATTGTACTCTGAATCATTATCGTCACTCAATACTTCAATTTCTGGTTCCAAATACATGGCATCTATAAACTCTGGCAGCGGTTCAATCATTCTTTCCAAATCTGCCATGGGGGGCATCTGATAATCTTGGCCTAAACTGATATCGAGACCAGTAGCAAATCTTATGGATGACGGACGCCATTCCTTTCTAAGAGAACCAAGTCGACGTTGCTGATACATACTCTGATAAGGTTCTGGATATGGAATCATACCTGACATTTCCCATTGCTTTATATGTGAGAAAATGCATCAAAGAAATACATCTTGCAATATGCAAATAGTGAACTTCGTAAACATACTTGAATCACAGAGAAGATCCTGAAGATTCCTCTTATACGGGGGCATCTGCGTCTCCTGTATTACATGCAAGCCTTGTAATACCGTTTCTAATTGAATATTGCACACAAACATAAATTCATATCACAACAATTTGACAGAGTTGCAACGCACCTGATCAAGAACATTACCGATACCATCCCGGATAAGGGGCCGATAATCCCCGAGGAAGAACTGTCATAAAGGTTACACACGATGACGCGAATGCAACTACTTATATCAAGAAAAGGGGAAAGCAAGCCACCTATTTCGGTAAGAAGTTTTGGATACCTGATCATATTTGGCGTCCTTATGGGACTCGCCTTGGCCCGTATTTAGAAAATATATTTGACCAACATCATCGGATAGTACAATAGATGTTCCATCCCTATTTAACAGAGATAATATAGGTTATCGTGAAAAAAATGAAAATGGATTGGAATATCATTGAAACATGTCGAGAACATAGCATAGAATCTTAATATGGAACGATGAATAACAGATCTTTGCATTGATGGATACAAATCCAAATGGCATACTTGAATAAGAATAAGGATCATGAACTGCTTGACTAAAAATCTGTAGAGACGCGTGATGCAAGTATCATGCTTTAAAATAATAACATGAAAACATTCAAGTGACAACAGCAAAAGGAAGGCCGTGTGATTTTTGTTGTCTGCAATATGTGAAAAGGAGTCAAGTAGTAACTTATTTGTCAATTGATAAAATGTTTTAGGTTGCTTATGAAACAAATAAGCTTCATGCATGGCTGCACTTTCATTTGGGTAAAGTAAGACTGAATTATTTTACAGAACCCCAAACAGAAGGTAACTTAAGGAAACAAAAACAATGGGAAAATTGGACTTCAGTGTTGTGTCTTCAGATCCGCCAATTTTTCGTAGGGACAATATCCTACAAATCATGGCATTCAACCCATACAGTACCCAAATATAGATATAAAATTTAATTTTGCTAGGCACAGAAAAAACAAAAATAAGAATAAACAATACGACATACGCAGTACACATCTCTACATAGATTTAATCTCACGAGTACAGTTCCCACCACAAATTAACAAATGATATGCTAGGATATTCCATAGTTCACTTACGGAGAAAATTTCCCATCAACCAACTTATATCCTCCAACTTCAAAAATACGAATAGGTGTGCCCTCCCATATCTAGAAAGACAAATAACAATGATCACTAACTGAACACAGGGTAGAAGAATTTTAAGAACCCAGAAAACCTCACTTACATCCCAAACTATAGTCAACCCGTCATAACCAGCACTCATGGCTATCCGCGGGTTAAAAGGATGAACGTCCAGAACATAAGACTGCCAAGAGTCAAATAATGAATCAATAAGCGATATAATATTGGTTTGTCATTAAGCATCATAAATAATAAACTAATTTTCTTGACATCTTATATCACTAAATAAAAATTGCAAGGTGACTGGAGAAGATGAAGTTTCCATTTCTTTTCAACTTTTGGTGCCCAACTGTCTTCCAGTCAACAAACATGGTAACTTGACATAATATACAGTCCTTGCAAATAGTAATGAATAATTGGTTTTAAGCCCAAAACCTCAACAACGAAAACTCCAATTTGTGAGGAAAAAGATTGGGTCAGACCCTAACAGCACTACTTAAAACCTTTATGTTGCTCTGAGTGGACATCCCTCCAATAAACTTCAAAAACAAAAACTGTATAGAACAACTCTTTGTTTGTCTAAAGACAGATGTTCATCTAATATAGTTATGCATATTCCAGGACCTTTTTCTATTTGTTTCCTTGAGAAATGAAACGGAACTGATCAATTTTGAGCTCAAGTAGATTAACGTATAAAGAGCAAGGTGATCGGACCTTATGCTAGACAATTCAGACCTCCAATCCAGTTTTTGTCACTGATCTAGACCCGTAAGTTTTCTATATTGCAAATTTAAAAACTAGAGGTATGTCTTGTTTGGGTTTATCTAATTTAGTGTTGCAAGAACTGGA
Organism: Geranium brycei; assembly: GCA_036897365.1. Taxonomy (NCBI): domain Eukaryota; kingdom Viridiplantae; phylum Streptophyta; class Magnoliopsida; order Geraniales; family Geraniaceae; genus Geranium; species Geranium brycei. The sequence goes on along the minus strand of JAYMTP010001321.1, from coordinate 14,916 downwards.
ATAGGCAGTTGTGGCCCCTGGTCTGTTCATTTTGTAAGCTGATTTAACCAACAAGTTTGCTGTACTGCAAAATTAAAAAATCACTTACGGATTCCCTATGACCGGTCAAAGAATGTACTAAGCTACCATCAATTGCATTCCAAACACATATTCTGCAATCTGCAAAATAGACAAAATGATGACGAATTTGAAGAAACTTTCTTTGATTAACTTTCATAAAGCAGGTGGGTCCAGGAAAAAAACTGTTTTCTACAAAGCATTATGATGATCTGTTAGGGGAAAATGTAAAAAGGAATGGATAAGTTAAAAAAAAGGATAGATAAGATGACTGCAAGAAGATAAACTATATATGACTATTTTTTATCAGCTAAAAATAAATATATTAAAAGGGGAAGACAGTTTCCAAGGGTTTCCTGTTAAATTTAAGTTTAACTTTTATATAATTACAAGCTACAAGTTGATATTATATGTCAAGTAATTTTTGGAAATGAAGAATCAGGTGTCCAATGTCCAAATTGGTGCTTCAAAGGATGTGGTCAAAGATAAAGCAGATATGCCTAATCATTTGCACGATTATCTTCATGTAGCTGGGGCATAATTCTTGTTAACCTTAATTGAGGGAAAAGGAGGAAAAATATCTATGAATAAATAGTCAAAGACTCAGAATGATTGTAGAAGATATACCCATGATAGCAGCAAGCACAAATCGATTATCCAAGCTCCAAACAATCATATTAACACCACGAGGAGTTGGAAGCAATCTTTGGCGTGGGCCTCCTCGAGGAGGTTGAGGAGGCAATGGGGGAGGTGGAACTTTCAGATGATATGCTCGTGTCCAACGTCCTGCTTTTCCCTACCAATATAAAATGTTAATTAAGAAAGGCGAAATTAGTATTGAACTTCACGGAACAGATCCAGCCCCGGCTGAGAAGATCCAGTTTGACTGAAATCTGGTAATAAATAGCTCACATGATATTTACGCGACCTTGGAACCCAAATAATTGCACTTCCATCGCGAGAACAAGTGACTATGTTGTCATGACAAAACCTAGTCAATTTAGCAAAGGATGTGCTGATCAACATATATGCAAAAGAAGATAATTGCCGAGATCTGTAACAGACTGTATACTACACATGATTATATCATTAGAAGAGAGGTATAGACATACCAGGAATTTTTGAATTTTGGAATGTTCTCTTTGACAGTGTCAGACGTTGGAGATCTTGACACCACCGCACAGCCACTGCATAGAAAAATATCAGAGTTGAAAAGTGAAAACAAATAAATATGCACAGTAAAAACATAGCACATGCAGATGCCAGACCTGAACTGAACATAATTGACAACATTCTCATGGCCAGATAAAATGTCCATCTCATGGATTGGTTCTCCTGAATTGTCTGTAGGAGATTTACATGCATTCCATACCTGCAAGTAGCTTATTTATATTTATCACATATGAACTGATATAGGCAACATAAGCAATAAACATAGTATACAGATCTGAGGAACTTCAGAGATGTCTAAAGATAGCATGTCAACTAAAACAGATAAAAAAATTTTGAAGGATCATAAATTCTACAGGAGTTCAATGTTGAAACACACCCTTGCAAATGAGTCCGAGCTGCCAGTTACAAAAACAGTTCCATTGGCATTGTAAGCACAACACAGTATTTGACGGCTCTGTGGAGCAATGCTTGAGGATGGCCCATAACTTGATGCACCGTTACTCCTACCTACAAAAAAACTCCAAAGTGAGTTCATACATCACACCACACCACACCAAATGCCAGTGAAAAATGGCAAACCAAAAACATTCATCTTACCAGCAACAACATCCGGAGGTTTTGGCACATATACTTGTGGAGGGCTCTGGGAATATCTAGCATCCCAGATCCGGCAAGTTCCATCATCAGATGATCTACACCAGTTAAAACAACAGAATAACTAAAATGGCAACAAGAATTCCAGTAAAATGTAGTTGCAACCTCAGGCCCTAGCGCTATTTTTTGGTATTGTAAGCCAGCACCATAGATGTTGCACGTTGAGCTCATAAATGAAAACATATTCTTTGCACAAAAGTTCATAATTAGATTCAAATCTGACTTTCCACTTAAATGTAGTCACAACCAATCTATTATTAATGAGAAACTTCAGCAGTGACTAGTAACGCTGGAAGAAAAAAAAGGACTCACGATAAAAGATTGTACGGAAAGGAAGGCCTCGGGCTAAATGCAATAGCAGTAACAGCTGCTGTATGCCCTTGCAAGACTGATATAGGAAGCCCATCTGGCAACCTCCACTGCATTAGATTATAAGGAACTAGTCAGTAGTCAGACTACAGAGCAGAACATATTTAAATGCTTGGTAAGTAATACTTACAACTCGAATGACAAAGTCATTTGCAGCGGATGCAACCACAGCATTGTTTGAACTTACAGCCAAGTCAGTAATGTCACCCTTTAATTTATAGGATCAGGAGAAAGGGTAACTATGACATAAAATAAACACCTAAAGCTTTATAAGCCTGTTATGAATTCCAGGAATTATGTAGACAATAATCAAACTCACCTCATGTCCACGACAACTGGTCAAGCAAAATGCAGTTTCCATTGACCAAATCTTGACAAGACGATCATCTGAGCCAGTAATAACGTATCTTCCCGAGCGATCAAATATGGCTACAAGATTTAAGTTTGTTAAGAGGATATCACTATTAGTCACAAAAATGCTGATATAGGCAACTTCAGATCATCCATAAATTGTTGTTAAATACACAACTTCAGATCATCCAGTGCAATATTAGTATCATGGAAAAAAAGGACGGTAATACCTTGGCACTGGATAAATTCTATAATATATGTATCCCAACTCAGAATAGAAAGGGAATCCCCAGAAAATTGATATGAAAAAAAACTTTAGAGGATGAAAACCCATACCACAATAGACAGCATCACGGTGCCCCCTTAGTCGCTTTGTTGTTTCCATTTTTTGCACCATAGCTGAGGGTTTAGCAATGGCATAACACGCAGAACGTATGGATGGAGCGCGATGGTGTTTTGTGAAACCCCCTCCAATTTCCCTCAAACTTAGCCCACGCACCTGATCCACCTGTGTGTGAGGCCAACGCATATAAGCTGCCACAGGCTTAACTTGCTTACTTTCCAAATTTTTGTTACCTGATCAAATAAGAAGCAAGGAGTTCTGAAGCTAAGCATGCTGCTTAATTTCTCAACTTAATGAATATAACAACAGTACAACACTACTTTAAGTGGCCATATAAGTAAAATAAAAGGTAAAAAGACTAAAACAATACTGACAACTAGTACTAAGAAAAACATTTTTTAAATCTAATCATTAAAGAAAGGAGTAAAATAGATAAAATTGAAGCCCAATGTGGAACGAAGAACTAATGGTTGACAGTGTTAAATTTAGAATACTAAGAGTTTAACATTAAAATGAATGTTGTGCCATGCGGTCAAGGAGTCACCAAATAGAGATGTTAATGCCCAAAAAATCAATCCAGCAAAATCTTATTGCATGCTATTAAAGAAACTAATAAGGCCGCCCTTGAGATGATAATAGAATATTTTGAAGATTCAGACTTAATTATATGAAAGCCACATCCTGTGAAGTACATATATCTTATGGGAAAAAATGAGTTTATAATATAACATACTATGAAGAAGCGAAAAGGAATCAGTCCCCAGTAATGTGGGAACATCCGCTGCAGTGGGACTGTTTCTCCCAACCTTGCCATGCATGGGAGAGGCTGTACTCAGTATCAGTTGCTTCAAAAGTTTCACCAAGTGACCCTTTCCAATGTGAGGATACCTAATGTAAGTCATTTAGTACTAGTAATTAGAATATGCGAAGATGCATGAAACAGTCCCACCTACAGAGCAAATCGCAAGATATTTAACAAAAATGTAACAAAATTATATTAGGCATAGAACTTTGCTCACGACAATATGCAAGAAACTAACTGTCTAAACTCCTCGTGGTTGTACTGAAGCCAAAGAACCAATAATGGGATGGAGTTCAGAAGACACAAAAGGACTACAAACCCAACTCACCACCGTATGATAACAAGTAAAGTTTTTATTTGATACTAGGTTACATATAAAAAGCTTGGGCTTCCCACACTAAAAGGTCAACCTATTAGTTGGATTTGACTTTTGCATTTACAAGTAGCAATCTTTTCCTCTCTTTGAGCAATATGGGACTTCACCTCCTAACAGTCTAACACCCCTCATCGTGTGTGAACTTGCTTCAACTTTTTTTTGTGATGGGCTCCACTTCATGGGAAGCCCAAGCCCTTACATGTAGCCTAGTATAAAATTTAAAAATGAATATATAACTACATCAGTAACTACTACACGTATTTTTATTTCAAGGGCATAATAAAGAGAAGAAAATCGTGAGATAGACTATGTTTTCTTCATAAACCATAATACATACTATCACAAAATAACTGCCAGATGCTGAAAGCAACATGATGCCTGACCTGACAACCCTATGACAGCAGGAAGCTATGAAAACTAATACATCCTAATATCCTAGGAAACCTTACCAAGAAAACAGCTGGAACTCCAATCATTACTAGAGAGTTTAATAGCCTGATGCTGAACTTCTTATATAACTTCATCAGAAAATATATATACGCTAGAAATGAACAGTAAGACACACCTATCCACCAATGCGGTATAATCTAGGGGGAAAGAAATGCCATTATCATTATCATCCCCACTGTGTGCAGCAGTCCTTGAAGACCAAGCATGGTATCTTCTCGGTAAAAGTTGATGTTCCAAAAGCTCATTCCTGAAATGTTCACACGTCCTCTGGCATGGGCCAGCAGAGAGAAAATGCATAATCAGAAAATACACTTCACTGAGGTCTATATCTACATCAGCCTCAACAGCATGATCAATGGTTTGCTCTTCTTCAACTTGCGCTTTTAGATGCACTTTGTTTGAAAATATGAAGTGCATCTTCTTAAGAGAACTTGCATCATTCGAAGATGGGCCCTTAATAATGTCCATGTTTTGTACAACCTGGAGCAACAGAACAATAACACATCCAAAATCATTTAAGCAGGAGGAGAAACAACAGAACAATAACACTATTAGTTTGGTTTCAGAGTTTGTGAGGGAGATTGAACTTAGGATTCCTCTGTAAGAGAGCTATGTCAAAACAATTGACCCACACGGGAAAAGATGGAAGTCACTGTCGGCTGCAATGCGCATATTAATCAGCAATTCATATACTTACAGGCCTAGCAAAAAGTGCAATCCAAAACATAGCTATCATATAATGCCGAAGTGATAACTATTCCCTCCATCCGAAAATGTGTGACTATTTATAACAAGTAAGAACCCAATTTTTTGAATTTAACTTACCACTTTTTACTCCCATTTGCCCTTGGCTTCACCCACTCGAGTTGCTATAACTAACTTATGGTGGAAAAAAATATGAGTTATAATAATCATATTATGATAAGTTGTAATATTACATTCTATTCAATTTAAGTGTTAAATGTTGGATTTATTAAACGAAGAAGAACCCGCACAAAAAATGGCACTACCTTCATAACACGTACGGATGATCAAATCTTCAACAGGTTTTACTAAAAGTAACATCATGTGTAACAATTATATAATACAGTTAAGTCAGACTAAAATGAGACTAGTTTATAACAAACCCAATTGACAAAAACTAAAATAAAAATTACAAAACTGATCAAAATCAAGAGCTGAAACCTCTAGATTGCTTCAACAAAGTAAATTGGACGAACAGTACTAGCCCAGAGCTGGAGAATCGTCCTGCTACAAAATGCAGCCCCCTGATACACAACACAAGAAACACCGAATCCAGAACTGTTCTTCAGTTTCATGCACTCAAATTTCTACACAGCTACATCTAAAACAAGAACGAAGAACAAGATCTAATCGAACACGATGCTGTATGTGCGGAAATGAAAAATTCAACAAAAAATTACCGCCGGAGCAGGCGTCGGAAACGGCACAGCGCCGGCGGAGATGTGCCTCTGTCGCTCTCTCGACAGATTTGGGAACTTTTTTGCTACTGTTTGGTTTCAATTCGGAGTCCAATTTCTTCGATTTTTCTGGGAGGTTTTGGGTCTGATTTTCTTTTCCCAGAAAGGAGGTTACTTTGGAGATGGTGGGACTAAATTTTTTTGATATGGGCGCTCCACTATTTTATAGGGGAAGCACTCAGAGTCAGCCAACACTCGAAATGACCGAATCACCCTTCTCCTTCAGGCTCATCGTATGAAGAATTGAGGGGTAGACTTGTCTTTGGTAGGATTTGCATTTGATGGTCGGAGAGTTATAGCAACACTTTTCAGGTTTATGCTTTTACCAAGTTAATTGATTGTAACTTGATGAATATTATGCGAAATAATATTATCCAAATAAATACTGGTATTGTTTATAAAAATAGCTTTTACGTACATGAATAAATTTGTGTATAGGTAAAAAAAATTGCCACGACCATAATTTTACACAAATTAGACGTCGACTAAATATCTGAATTTTGTAGACATTTAACAATAATCCAATCTCTCAAACCGATCACAATTTAAATAGATTTATCTCAAACACCATATATTATTATTATTAATTTGAAAATTACTCTATGTAAATTGAATAGCTCAACCAAAAAATGGGTCATCAATACCAATACTTTGTGGTGATAGTTTTAGATCACATAATTTGATCAATATCGCTTAAATTACAAGTAAACCAGCTTAAGTCGGTTTGCTGTAACCTTAAAGAGATGTCCCAGCAATTGAGTTTTACACTTTTAATTAAGAGGTCGTGAATTTAATGCTTGTTAGAAATGCTGTTAAATTTTTTATGGGTAGATAATGATTTCATTATAAAAAAAATCATTTTGTTGTTGATCGCCCATATACATAGTTAGGGAAGAGATCACTAAATACATCTTGAATCCACACGTCGTCGCCATCTTGTATAGAGTGACAAAACTCTTGAATTCAACATAAACCCGATATTCTAATTCGGCCCTATTGTCATCAAGTTCCAAGTGTTGGAATCAAGAAGCATACTCTCTTTTGTGTTTAAGGAGATGCAATCAAGCATCAATGAATCGGATATCAAAAGTGTGAGGATGGATCTGCCATACATTCAGTGCTGCATATTCCTCCAAACACTCCTTCAGCTGGGCTTCACTGTATCCCTGTCCAAGACCAACCATTCCAACACCATTATAAGCAACTTCAAAAGATGAATCAAGAAACTAAACTAGCCTGTGAACGGGCCGAATCGAACCTAACTTCTAAATTTGTTGAGGCTTGCTTGAGCTCAACTCAAAAAAACAGTCACGCTGAAATTTGACTCTGACTCGGTTGGATTAGTTTTTGCTACATATATTTATTAATATGAATATTTAAAAAAAATTATGATAATTAATTGAATACAAAACGAGCCGGCTCGCGAGCCTTCATAGGCTCGGCTCGTTTACACCCATACAAGAAACTCAAATTTTTAGATATTCAATGTGTTCTTTTATCAGCAATTCTAAGCTACCCTTATTCTCACCCCTGCCCCAAGCACAGGACCTGATATGGTTTGAACACCACACCGCTCACTACTTTCTAGACCGTGCTCGTATGGACCAACCAAGCAACCTACCTTAGTGGGTGAAGTCTTTTTCAATATGTTAACTGAAGGTTGAAGCTAAACAGAAAATTTTGAACTGCTAAACAGCTGAACAAGACCGGAAGGATTTGAGGTTCCAATCCATGAATGATCTCAAGTTACATTACCCAGGAGGAAAAGAAGAGACTAATTTCAGGTGTCTTTTAAGAGTTTATATCTATATCTGTAGATTTAATTCCATTATAACACAAAAGACTGGGCATAGCATGATATAATATTCTACTTTTGAAACAAAAGCTTCAATTTTGGAGGACTTACCTTCCTAGAAATCCAGTTCAGAGCGTGAGCGTAGCTCACGTCCATCTTGTTAGTCCTTGCAGCTTCATCTCGCAAGATCGAGTAGATGTCAGAGATGGCATCTAGACCAGATCGCTTGCGGTCATCGGAGTACAACGAGAACTTTGACATCTGCATTAACCTTAGTGCCTCATCCACGTCGCTCTGAGCCACAGTTTCTGAGAATCGAAGTCTTGCTAATGACTGTATAAAGCACATGTAAGCAACATCAAGCCTCACTAATTGTCCAATACATACTATACTACACACTTACTGTTCCAGGAGAATATTGTATACTTACAGTTGATATTCGTAGAATGCTGAGTAGAGTTCTGACAGTCGTATAGGAATGAGGGGTGTCAGATCTGGCTTCTTCTTGTCGGATACTGGAATAGGCACTAGCAATGTACTCTTCCAATTCCCTTGGTACAGACGGCAATATTCTCCTTGCAGCCGAGATATAAGCACTGGAAACCCAAAATAAACAAAATTTAAGCTAAGAGAGGTCCATGATATGATTGAAGAGGCCAGCCAGAAAAAATTGCAGCGGAAAACCATGCATCTTGTAACTGACTTTCCCGTGAAAAGAATTTGGAAGATTTACCGAAGAATGGGTGGTTCAAGCGGAGTAAATCCAAGAGCTGGAGATTCTTTATTCTGGTGAACGCATACAACATGCCTGGCCATTTCAAGATCACTGTCCATGTCTGCTCTATCTAGGATCAACCACAGAAGATCAAACCTCGACAAAAGCGCGGGAGGAAGATTAATATTCTCGGCTGGAGTCCTCCGTAGATCATATCTTCCCCTTTAGAACAAAAGGATTGACTACCAACATTAAAAGGTTTAGAGAAACAATATGGGATAGAAAGCATTTGTACCAGGCTGGATTAGCAGCAGCGAGCACGGTAGTTCTTGCATTTAGTGATGTAGTAATCCCAGCCTTGGCAATACTTACTGTCTGCTGCTCCATCACTTCATGTATAGCTGTACGATCCGATTCATCCATCTTATCAAACTCATCGATAGCACATATACCCATATCAGCTAGCACCTGGAAGATTCAAAGCTAATGAATCCCGTATAATTTTAAGCAGATCTGATGGTTAAGCATTACAGCACGATGCACAGAAACAGGAATTAGGATGTAGATGCTATATCGCCAACTAATCTGAAATAAAATGCACAATTGACACAAGTGCTAGTATTCAAAGTTTTATATGCTATCTCAATATATGTACACAAAATAACCAGATTCTTGAACTTGCAGAACAATTTTATAGAACGAAATGGGAAAAAAGACTATATATCTTACCAATGCCCCCCCTTCCATGACCATCTCATTTGTTACTGGATCTTTCTGGACAGCGGCAGTTAGACCAACTCCACTGCTCCCTTTGCCTGTAGTATACACGCCCCTGGGTGCTACATTGATTATGTGCTTAAGAAGTTGACTTTTAGCAACTCCAGGATCACCAATCAAACAGATGTGTACGTCTCCTCTAATCTGCCATTGTAAAAGAAAAATTAAGGACTTATTTAGTAAATTGACTTATAAAAATATGAACACTAGCTATGGGAATCCATTCACAAATTTAAAATAATTAATATCTGCAGACTGCACTCGGGAAGAACCAGCAACCAGATAATCAGAGCCAGCCAAAATAGAACCAGCTGACAGAGAAAAAAAAATCTTCCAGACAATACTCAAAATGTACTGCTTGTCACTTTAGAATTTCTATGAGGTGTAAAGTTAAACATGAGATGGGAAGATGCCCCAAACCTATCCAATTTACCTCAGCTCTTTGAAAGATAATAACAAAGTTCAACATAATGACATAGTAACCTAGGGAACATACCTTCATCCCATCTTTCAGCTTGTGGTGAGGAGCCCCCACAAGAAGAAGAAGCAGAGCCTTTTTAATGTCTTCGTGTCCAAAAATTTCTGGTGCCAATGATCGTGCTAACTTAGTATAAATGTCACCATCCTCAGCTAATCGAGCAATTTGCTCCTCCACGTCTCCTTTAAGTTCATATCTGTAGCAGAGAATGCATGAATACATTTGAGTTTAACGGGAAATGGATGAGTGGAGGAATAAAGGGACAGTCAGTTACTCAATTAACAATGTCAGTACAAAGTGAGCACTATAGGGAGGCTTACTCTTCATATTTTTTCTTGAAATGGGAGACAAACATAGCCTCCAAGTATGTATCTGCCACCAAGCCAGCTCTCATTGCTCTAAAACCAGTATAAGGTATGGGAAGAAAGATTCCAGATAGTTCAACAACATCCCCAGGAGCTACCTGATAACATGCAAATAAGATAAGATTAGCAACCGGAGAAAAAATATAAATAGCAAAATGACAGTTAAATCATGACAGCATAAAACAAATTGCACCCTGGAATTCAAAAGAAAAACAAAGAAGTAAATTTGCATTATAAAACAACCACGTAGATACTAATTTCATGATCAGTAAAACACCCCACTTTCCTTTTCATTAGCAATCCACAAAGAGAACAGTCCGTAATAATAGTTAATCGAATGGATATAATTCCCTAATACGGACTTATGGTTTCAACCAATCCTTTCAGTACCCCGCTGTGTAAATAATATGAGGCACCGTGATATAATCTACTGGTAAAACATTGTCAATTAATCTAGAGTCCAAAGAGAAACACAAAACTAGCCATTAATTTCATGAATATTAGCAAATAACCACCTACCTTTCTTGTGAGTTCTCCCCTCAAATGAACAGTCATAGTCCGCGGGATATGACCTTTTGGAACATGCTCGGCTAACTCTTGAATCTTTGCCTGCATTTAAATAAGATTATACACGCTAATGTAAAATGTCATTAATTCAGAACAAGAAATGCAGAAAATCGGCTCTTGTTAAGAAACACATGCAAAAGAAAGTCCAGCTTGCACTGCTGTATTAAATATTGAAAATGAGTGCAGAGTAAAAACCTCTTGGAACTTTAAGAACTTTGATGCTCTGAGTTGAAGGGTAAGGCTTCCACTGCTTTTGTTTATTTTGCAACTACTAGATGGGCACTCAAACAGAGGCATGAAGACTCGACCAGTTACTTCCTGTTCGGCACACAATTGCACACACAAAACAGAAGTTGAAGAGAGAGACGACCAGGTGCTTTAAAAATAAATGAAAGATAGAAATGAAGTACACTTAATTCCAACTTTTATTCTTTTATGACTAGGAAAATCAGGAGTCTGCTTTAGATAGGGAAAAAAGTTTCAAGACTCAGGACATATGATATGACAGTCCAAGTACATTATCTGACAAAGATTCTGTTCAGTATATCCGGTGACACTGGTTTTGACATAGTGTAAATGATGGGTGACCAATTACCTGGTAAAATTCAAAACCACATTCTCCACAAGTATACACAGCAACCTGCATTAATGGCTTAACATCTGAACATCGTGTTACAATACCAGATATCCTCACGAGGTGACCTATATAAGATGACTTGACTTCCCTAATTGTAAATGGTCGTCCCTTTGAAGATGCCCTTATATAAACTTCACTGAATCAAGAACAACCAACAGTAATTGTTAACTATGCGATGAGACGTGAAGCAGAAATGTCAATATATTCAAATATGCATCATAGACAGCTTTTTTAAAATTCAGCTTGGTGCATATGCCAAAAGTCAGGAGTCATCTACTCAAATTTATAACAAATTCTCTCCAAAATTACTCATGTGAGTACTCATGAGTCGCGTGCATATTATATAACTTAATGCCCCGTAACGGAAATCATAGCATTCAGCCAGAACAGTAGTAGGTCATGCAAGCCAAGTAAATAGTTGGAAGTGTAATAATATTTTCACATTTCATAAAAGTGTTCACCTTGACTGAAAAATCAATTGAAAATTACATGAGATTAGGTAGTTATTAACAATCTAACAGTGAACTATTCCTACATCATACTCATCCCCCCACAGCTTACTCTCATGAACATGCCTTCACTAAGATGATCCATGGCACCAAAGTTTCAAAATCAGAAAATCAATTTACTTAGGTGGTCTAACCAATAAAAGACAGTTTAGAAGTTCAGCAACAATACAAACGAGGAAAATGTTCATATTTTTTTATCAGAAATAAAACTTATAAATGAGAGGAAAATGTTCATATGTAAGCTTACAAATAGCGTTTGATTTCTGGAGGCATTTTCTGATGAGGGTCAGAACCGTCAGTATTCTCCGTCCCTTCCTCTGACCTCTGTGTCATCAATATGTCGTGATCATCATCCGGGAATGCCTCAGTAGGCTCGGGCATGAGCTCATCAATAGCTGCAGCAAAAATTCCAACATATCTCCGGGTATTATCAGTGACCGTCTGAGGAACTCTTCATCTAAGTCTTGATACTGACAGGAAATGACAAAATATAAAGTCTTTATGATAGTAATGATTTGGAATAACAAATTACAAAAGGTTTAAATATAACAACAATACCAATAGAAAAAACCCAAAGAGCATCAATATTCAATAGTAACTGGATAGAAAACGCACATTAAATAGGTCTTCGAGATCGATCTGAATTGCACGTTTTTTCCTATTTGCTACATCTTGCTGAAAGTATAAAAAAACAAGTGGAAAATATTAGCAAGTGAAACAACAGAATGTGAAGTCAACTCAGTTGATTTAAGGTAAACTTCAACCTTTTCCTATACTTTCTTAGCAACCAAACATAGATTTAGGGTTTTGATTTGGGGGTTTCGTGCGCGTCCCTCAAAAACTTAAAATTAAGATGATGTAGAAGAGATTAGCGAGTACTTACAAGGACGTTCATGTATTTGGCTTCACCATTTGCATCGGCGAAGCTGGATATGAAATCCTTCGCAATTACTGATTTTAAGAAAAATCAAACAAAAAAAATTAAATTAAATCCATAATCACAAGCACGAAACCAAGGAAAGTGCAGAAATGGACAGTAGCGTGCCTTTATCTGCGTCGAAATCAAGATCCTTCATCATCGTTGTGCGTCCACTGAATCGAGAGGGAGAGAGAGGAGGTGAAGATGGGAGAGATGAGAAAATGAAGCACTGAGACTAGTATTTGGCGGCAACTGTGAGATGTATGTGAGTTTTGGGGGGGAAACTATACGACTTGTCGTGTAGACACCGAGCGAACGACTCGTCGTCCCCGTGATTGGGCCCGTGGGCTCAAATAATCAGTTTTTTTTAATTGTGTGTGTGGCCCGTGGGCACAAATTACAGTTACCTTGTTGGGCCAAAGAAGTAAAATTGTATGTGGCTGATGGTGGGCACTTTTTACTCGAAATTGGATTTGAACCGGAATCCAAATTGAATTTGAATTGAAGAACAAGAACCGTGGGTATAGATAGAATCAGATTTGGGCCTGATAATTGAGAACCGAATCAATTTGGTTTGAGTCCGGTTCTGAGAGTGCAGAACCGCTGATTAACCAGTTTAGAGGATTTTATTTGGTATTTTTTGTATTTCGATTTTAAGTTTTTTTCTACATAAGAGTTTAATTGTGTATAAGTTTCACCACAAAATTGAACAATGTATGAATATTACATTAATTGAGTCTAATTTGACAAAAATATAAAACTGGACTAGAGAACCGAGCCATCAATCTCACAATTAATCATTTAATTGAGTCTAATTGGAAACCAGACTGGAGAACCATACCTAAAATCGAACCGATATCCACCTGTTGAGTCCGGATTTAGGTCTCTTAAATGAAGAACCGATTAGTTCAGTTCGGTCTGATTTCAAAACCATATCCAACCCTAACGGCTGGTATGTATGAATCAATTCCCCATGTATATAGTTGTTGGGACTTTGGTATGTAATTTATGAAAAATGACTGACTAAATTTAATGCACTCAATTATCACTTTATTCACCTAGTAATTATTTACTTTTTTATACCATAATTTTTTTCGTCATTTCCCTCAACACTAATTAAACACATGTACAATAATAATTATACCCTTAAATTTTGATTCCATTTATAAATATCAATAGAAGTTTGTACAAAAAACTGTATTTATTTTTGCAAAAACTATCCCTCACTCATGTTCAAATTTTCACGGTCTGTGCAAATCCATAAAAATTAATAGAAGTTTCACTTAAGTGTTGTACGTTTAAGTTAGCAAGTTTAGGGGTGGCATGGGTCTAGAACTGAACCGAACTGGTCAAGAATTGGATCGGTCCGAATTCCCCAGATATCCATTTTAAAAACCAGAACCAGAACCGTTACCTGCGATTGGTTCTCCAGTCCCAGTTCTGGTTTGGTTTAGATTCGGTCTCCAGTTCCGTTGTCAAAGTGTTCACCCCTAAACACGTTTGAGTTGACACTTAAGTGATACTTCTATTAATTTTCACGAATTTGCATAGACAGTGCAAAAATAAACATGAGTAAGAGAGAGTTTTTGCAAAAATGAACATACATGAATAAAAGTTTTTACAAAAATACAGTGAACGGAGAGCTTGTGAAAAAAAACATAATTATACGGACAGTTTTTTTCGTAATTTTCCCATATTTTTACTTGGGAAGGTGAAGGCCCGTGAATTTGTTGATGAATAGCCTGAGTTTTAGGAGTGATGGAAGGTGTAAACTTTCATTCATTTTCGCTATATTGTATATTCAACACTGTTCTTTATACGACAGATATCTACACAATAATAAAGAGTAGTGTATCAAATACAGAAGTTCCAATTCCGAAATCCATATCAAATCATATTCAAAGAAAGACATCTAAATCGAAACATAAACCCGGGTCGGGTCGGGTCGGGTCGGGTCAGTCCTCGTAGGTGCGGCACTCGTCGGTCTCCGGGTTGTCCTTGCAGTACTCCTCCAGCACGTCGGTCTCCTTGGCCTTGTCGCGCGCGTGGCTCGCGGCGGCGCTGAGCTCCTCCACCTCGTCCCACGCCGCCACGCACT
>JAYMTP010001320.1:0-24786 GCA_036897365.1 Geranium brycei | reverse complement strand
GGGCGGAGAAGCCGGTGGGGCGGCGAGGAGCGGCCTGGTCGTCGTACTTGCGCTTGTTGCCGACGCCGTCAGGGCCAGACGAGTATTGAGCTCCTTCTTCGGCCATGGATGTATGCGACTGTGAGCAAAGCAAAGAGCAAACCCTAGAAACGATAGAGATAGAGATCGGGGTACAAAAAAGATGAGGTGGCTTTTATAGTACTTGGATCTGGTGGGTTGTATTTTTTATATTAAAAAATAAAAACGCTACTATTATATCACCTGCCAGATTTTTTTTTAGTTTCCTGATGGTATGAGTTTATTTCCAAATCGCTTAACAAACCAAACAAAAAAACATAAACCCTCTTGGTGCTACACAAAAACTTCTAAAAATAAACACATTCACCTGTAGGCCAAGATCGCGCAGTGTTATAACTCATATATGGATTTGGGAAGAAATCGTCGAAAACAAGATCCCCGCTACCCCACGACCCCCCGGCTCCGGATGGTCTTGTGACGAGCAAATAACGACCCCCGCATGGCACCCTCTGGCTCGCAAAGGTCAAAACGGCTCCAGTTTTCACGAGTTACGGCGGCTCGGCCAGGGCTCCCACGAGCACCTTCGACCTCCCCTACCTTTTCCTTGGTCGTCGCTTGATGCCGGCGTCGTCGTCTCTCCACACAGGTCGATCTAGATCTGACCCCCAAACCAACTATGAGTTAGAAAACCCCAAAACAGGCTCCTCCCAACCTTGCATGATCTTCTCTAGACAGCACCTGACAAAAACTACTAGTGATAGATAGAGAATGGTCGCCGGAGCGCCGCGACCCAAGGTCAAGAGAGAGGCTAGATAGAGTTAGAGAGAAAAGGGGTAGAGAGAGAGTCGCACTTCTTGTTGGTGCAATTACACTCAACCCAAACATTGCCCCAATAGGATATTGCCGCTCTATAACAATCTTGTTTAATTATAAATCCATCTTAAATATGACAAATAAATGGCGAGTTTCAGACATTGTTTTGTTTCAAAGTTTTGTCCTATTTTCCCCAAAAAATGAAGAAAGAAGAAAAAAAAATGAGAACTTGAGTAAACTGAAAAAAATAATTCAAATGTACGAATAATAAGAAGAAATCCACTAGAAACAAAGGAGGGGAGAGTTCACCATTTGCCAATCCCAATTCTCAAACATCACAGTTCTACAAAATAAACATCATGAACTCAATCAAACTGTCACCACAAATCTTTTTACTCGACATTAGTAAACATATCATGTTCATTAAACCATGTATAGCAAAATAGTTGTAAATTGAAAGATGAATCCATTTCTCCCGGTTGAAATGCAAATATAAATCAACAACAATATATGAAAATTGCAACAAGATGGTTAGAGTTATAACATATTCAAAGAGAACCGATGCACCACAACTCTTGTCTGATTAAGTACTCGCTACAAGTAGGAGTAGGATTATAACTTTTCTTTTAACTAAACAGAGTACAATATCAATAGCAGGACTGTATTTTTCTTACAAAACAGAACAAAAAGAATAATTTCTAAAATGCAGCACCTGCTTCGTTCATTGGATCATGACTTCTTCAAGAATCGGATAGCCAAGCATAATAGCTTTGGTATTGCTGATTGGGAAGGGAAAAGCATTGATATGTTTTCATGCATAGTACATGTACAGGCTGTTTGAAGCGGCACAGGCTAGTGACTTTTCGCTCGGGTGCCATGCTAGGTGTAGCAGCTTCGTCGTGAAATCAAAAGAGTTTCCATTTGCATCAACTCCACTGTTATCTGCTCCTTTTTGTATCATACAGAGGCAAATAGATGTTAACAGACATTATGACATCTACAATATTTATTTGCTTGCCCAAGAAGCTACAATCTCAGTTTTTGTTATGTGATCCAGGGATTTGTGTTTGAATGGATCTAACAATATTCAGCCATCGGCAATGTAAATATTTTTAGTTGATGAAAGATTATGCAGAAATTATGTGAGCAAGAACATACCTCGCCTGACAACACGAGATAAATTGCCCAGAGATCGAGAAGGTCGTGATGGAGTTTGGACTTGTTTCCTAGAATGCAAGACAACCAAATATTGGACGTGATAGTTTCATAAGAGTTATGGTAAGCAAAATGACCAGTCAGATTGACACTGAGCATTATTATAAAGCAAATTTAGTTGCAGAAATACTATGACATGGCTATGACAAACCTAATCTTGAGTTCCATATCAACCTACTCTTGAGTTCCATATCATGTATATGTATGTTCTGAAAATATACCTCATTGGGTTTTTGCTGGCTTCCAAAGTTATTGCCTCTGTACATCCTTCAGAGCAACCGAACACGCGAAACAGGTTGCTGGAATCACATAAAAAACGATAGAGCATGTAATTCAAGAACAAAGATACTGATGAAGATGAAGATTACATATAATCATTATCAAATGATCAAGTAGCAAAGAAAACCAGACCTGTAGGAACCAGTTGCCACACGACGCCCATCTCCACTTATGCAGCACTCAAATTTGTCAAAGATTGAATCGTTTTCGTATAAATCACACAACTAGCCAAAGGGAAAGGAAAAGGCAAATGAGAGAATGCAAGAGAAAAGATGCAAAACACTATCAAACTTGACAGAGGCACCCTGGAACTTGGAAGAACACATTACCTTAGGCCTTAAATACTCATGAACCTGGAAAGTTTCAACCGGACCAGAATCCATATTAATATCCCACAGCTGATGACAGAAGATAATAAAATAATGTCAGAACATCAGAAGAGGTCAGGAATCAGGATAGAATAATCCCTGTAATAAGCAAGGCAAAGCAAGAATATCGATTGCAACTTATATGCAAGCACTTTCAGCTTCTCAATGCATATATGGAAGAAGACAAAAGCTTAAGCCCCTCGGATGAGCTCGAATCTTGGTACATACGGGTTTCCCCTCGGATGCTGACAAAGGGGTTAAAAGACCGATAACACAGTTCCCCGAAGGTAGGTCCAAAACAGGGGGTTTTCCTGATTCGCTGATCAAAAAACAAAAGCTTAAGCCCCCACCTTCCCTCTTAAAGAGCTCAAATCAGACAGCTTTCTCTACCACATGTAGAATTATTTTATATCCAAATTAATACCAGAATGATACCCTGAACAGATTACCTTGTTTATATTGTTTGGTATGCACTGGCTACCGGGCTTGTGGGATGTACATGATCAAATTAGGAATAAAGGAATAGAGTAGGTTGGATCCATACAGAATGTATTATGGATAGTTTGATATCACTGTTGTGGCACAATTTGGAATGCCCATGCACCACTATGTTTTTTTTTTCTGTAAACACTTCTACTTATGCACATACAAACATGTAACAAAAATGTAAAAAACATGCATATAGAAACCACTCCATTTTACTGCTTTTACCATATTGTTAGCATGTAACTCTTATGCATCACAAGAAAGAAATCACAAGCAATTGGGTTGTCTTAAAAATAAAATGAGAGGGTGCAAACTTTCAAGACGGAACGACATAAAGAAATGTTTAGGCATAGATTTGTGCTTCAATTGAGAATTGTTCATTGAAAAAGCGTGGCTAGCAAATGTAAGAGCACATAACCTTAAGAGTCATGTAGTCACGACTAAGAATATGCCTTCCATCCTTAGAAAACTTAATATCAGAAATGGACGCAATTATCTCTGTGAAAAATGACCTTGAAGCAGGTGCTTCTTGCTCCTCAAACCTGTACAATTTGATAACATTAGAAAAGAAGTAGGTGCATGAGGCATGTCAAATGCAAATGAACTCTGAATCACTTACAGCTTGCAATGAGCATCACATAAAGCTGACTGCCGCATATCAATGAGACGAATGGAGCCCCTTGAACTACTATATGCTAATGTATTACAGTGGGTAGGATGAAATTCTGCTGATGTTATTACCTCTGGGAACCACAAAAATAAGCCGATTAAACACCAAGGATGAGAATGGGGAAGTCACTGATATAAAAAATTATATTGATCTCTCACCCTCGAAACCACTCCAGAAAGGAGGCGAAAGTGAAAAAAGGACAACAAAAAACAAAATGAAACAATGGAAGGATAACAAAAACAATGCCCTCTATCTATCCAACGGGAACCATATGACATTAATGAACTATCAAAAAACTCATTAAATGATAGAAATTCATTTAGGCAGACTGACAAGCAACTGCAATTTAGAATACTGAAAATTTTACCAGTTAGATCCTCCATATTCGTAGGCTTCACATCAACAATATTGAAGCTCTGACTGCTAATTTCCAAGTTCCAGAGATTTATTCGCAGATCATCAGCTGATATAAAAGTTTCACCATCACTACAATATTAACAACAGAGTATTATTCAGTGGTCAGAGAATGACAAGATCAAAACAGGTAACATCAAAAGAGAGTAGGCATCTTGGATTAGATCATCTGGCCCCCGCAACCAAGATTTACCCTTAAGCTTCATCCTACACTACTCATCTTTAGATAGATTGCCTAATAAATAGGACAAAAGCTAGAAGACATCTCATATACAAGAAAATTTACCTGTTATTAGAAATGGAATTGATATGGTAATCATGCGCATGAGCATATATCCTTCGACATCTAGCCAACAGGCTAGTCTCATGACTGGTTACCTAAACTTCACAAGTATGCATAATGTTAGAAATATATATTGTATAAATGGTAACTAATTATTCGTTCCTGCCTGGTTTTTTTCGTGGACAACGGCAAGTTAAAACAGAGTTCTAAGAAAATAATTCTAAACTCCACAACCACAATTGCTGCCGCGTGTGCAAAAGTAAAATAATGACAATTGACAGGAAGTAGATTAAGTACAACTACCACAGGCAAATGTAGTGAAGCAGCACTCCCAGATAAGAGTGAGAAATCATAGCTCATAGAATTTATCTGTCGGTCAGTACACCCTCCATTTGGAACAACAGATTTGGATGTTGTTGATGTACTTGATCCAAAAGAAGCACCATTCCCTACAGCTTTCGAAGGGTCAATATTCACATCGCAAACCTTCTTGATTTTCTTCTCCTGTATCTATGGTAGTAAACCATAAGAACAACAAAACCACTTGCTCAGGAAGTTTCCATTAATAATTAACACGGTGATGATTTAGGACTAGTATTGGTTATCTACTGTTTATAATAGCCAACCTAGTCCAACGAAAAAGAAGTTTATTCACTAAAATAAAGGACAGCCCCTTTTAAATTGATATCCTAGCTCTCCATACTAAGAAACTAAAAGGCTACTATTCTTATAATTTTTTATGAAAATGAAACTCAAAGCTAGAGGGATAGATATTCTTTAAGAGTTAGCTAGGCATTGCTTTTCAGCCAAGTAAGGTTTCTTCTATTCTAGGTACAATATGTCATATTTTTCTTCATTTCCCGTTGGGGTAGGGTCTTGTACCCTTGTTCCAAGAAACACTCCCATATAGCTAAAAGTTCTGATCTTATTTTAAAGCCAGTGAGCCATGGAAGTTGACAATCTGAAGCTTATCGTTGATATCAATTCTTTTTTCTCTGTTATTTTACATATATTTCAATGTAATCTACAGCCATAAAGTTTGTTTACAACTTTACATATAACCCAAACTCTAAATGCATAATGTCTTTCTTTTATGGTGCATGCAAAAAGCCCAAATCTTGACTTGATTACACCACCAATCGTGTCAATCGGCTACGTGAACTTTCTCCCTTTAGATGACCCACTGGGTGAAGGCCTAGTAAAAATAAATGTCCATAGCCGATAATAGCAGAAATTTTGCGAACAAACTCATTAGCCAATATCTAACAGATTCAAGATGTTACAAAATGGATAGGCTCTGGTTAGCTAATAATTTCACAAAGAAAAATGACAAGACTACCTATGCTTAGTTTAGCAGCTAGTGGCCAGTTGCTATGTATACACTACCAACTATAAAACCATAGTTGCAATATCTGTGACTGTGGCCATCATATAGCACACCATCCGCCTACGCTTGGAGTTCTAAAGTTACATAACAAGAGCAAAAGAAACCTCTCTTTATTACTAGATTGAGATATGATATCCAAAAATCCAAAGACAGTGTGGCATACTGATAGTTTAATAAACACGTGAGATTATGTCCTCATGTGTAATTCACCTAAAAAAATCCATCTGTTCACGTCAAGGTTTTTCCTACCTTCCAAAATTTGATAGTTTTGTCATTAGTAGATAGTAGAAACGATGCCCCATTAGAACTCTGGCACCATTTTATCTTGTTGATTTTCTCTTCAATTTCCAAGCTCTTGAGATAGTCAAACTGAATTTAACAGATTAAAAAGAGAACACAGTAAGAGTCAGAATACACAATGGTGAAATCTAAGAAAACTTAAACAAATGTGAAAATGAAAGATAAACCTCCGGTTCATGGCTCTGAAACTCTGTTTTATAGCGGAACTCTGGATGCCTACTGACTGAATAATCCATTCTCTCCAGGTCTCTTCGATGTCCACCATTCTACATGTTATATGCATATACCAAAGAGCTATATCATAACAATGTAATAAGAAAGAGGAACTACTGTTGCAAGAATCAAAGAATATATAAATTTAACACCCAACTAAGTAATGGTGAACAGACATACATCCTTCACGTCGGTTCTTTCAAATAAAACCACTCGACCCCCACGATCTCCAGTAGCAAGGTGGTCCCCAGATTTATCAAATTCAATGGCAGAAATAATATCAACTGTAAATATAACGAATCAGCGGGTGAACAAAGTAGAGGGAAATGCAAGTACTGTAAGACTAAGAAGTCTGGAACATAAGTTACGGGCAATGCATTATCATGTTTCTGGAGATAATCAAGAAATGGATAAGAAGCAAGCAAGAGGTCAGGGTGCTTCTAGCACATACTATCCTCATCCATTTTGATCATTTCTTCGCATCACTTTAGATAAACAATTATATGAGGACTTTTACCCATTGCTGAGTTGAATAATAACTAGCACTTCACACACAATATATGTATTGCTAGTACTTGATTAAAAACTATGCATGGTTGTCAAACCAAAGCAGTAAAGTTTGTTTATTTTTGAAAAAACTCCACAATAAACCTAGTCGTTTATACGACTGCATGTCAAATATATGATTAACTAATTCATTAATAATGCACCAAAGTTTTCAAGCCAATTGGTGGCCTGGCCAGTGACTGAACAATCTGAACCTGGGTTCTGGTTGGTGTCTAAGCCACACTGTAAAAATGAACTAGAATGAAAATCTACAGACTACACAAAAACTCTAGCAATTTTAGCATTGTTATACAATGGATTTATGGTTGAGATCATTAGTAACGCCCAAGTTTTGTTTCAATCCCAGTCAGGGTACCAAGCAAGCTAAACACAAAAGTTGTATTTGCATCAATTCCAGTCGCCAGTCCTGTTTCTCCTTCACTAAATACTGATGGACCATAACATTAACAATAATCCCTGATTTGCAAATTCATTATTATATTTACCACTCTTAAATAGGATTTTTTGATAAACTGTCCTATAGCTCTATAACGTTTAAACAATCAAATCTAAACAACAATCAACACTTACCCAACACACTAATTACCTTACAGATCACTGCAAGTTGGTGAAAATATATTCTTTGTTTAAGTTTTCTCAGATTGAAATTTAGAATTTTTACAGAGATTCCATCAATTAGTTGTCCACTAAATCAGCTGGACAATAGAGAACACCCAGAAAGGCCAATTCAATAGAAAACTACTACTAACCTCTACCACATCCGAGCTACCAACTTGTGCACGGAAAAGGAAACATTAACAAATGGATATACAATATGTATACATATACTGTATCCAACTAAAACCCAATTAACCCATCCAATTCAAGTTTCGTGTCACCCAATTGTACCAAAAACAAGCCTCCAAAAAAAATCCAATCCAGCAAAACAATCAAACCCTAGTACAAAAATCCAAATCGATGAATCGAACAATCAAAGATGGTACCTTCCTGCACTTCCTCCCCGGCCGTCCGCTCGCCGAACACCTGAGAAAATTTCCACTCCAGCGACGCCGCGACGTCCCCGTTCATTTTCTCTTCTCGCCGAATCAGCAAACGAATCTAGCAGCTGAATGCATCAACTCTCGATCCAGACCTCAGCTCGACATGAATCTCGAGGGTTTCGAGGGAGAGAACCAATGCGAGCTCCGAATTAATCTTCCATTCACAGAACCGCACATGCACAAATTTCTCTGTATCTCTCACTCCACTCGACGAGAGTCCGATTTCACGCTCGCTCGAAGGCGACGATGACGAAAATTTCAAATCTCGGTTCAAAGAATGAGACACGATTCGATTGAGATTTTCTGGTTTTCGTCTCCAGAGAAATGAGATTTTCAGTTGGACTCTCTTCTCCTTTCTCTCTCTATCCATTTTATTTTCTCACATTTTATTTCTTTAATTATTTCATTGCCAAAAAATAAAATAAATATATATATATCGTTTATTTCATTCCTTAATTATTTTTCTAAATTATATCTCAAACACGAATTTGAATTTGACGTGAAATTCATTTTCGTATTAGTAACCCAAATGTGTAAAACTGAATCAGTGAAGAGCAATCATGTTACCAACATTATAAAAAATTTATTTTCAAATATGTATTTGCATAAAATAACATTATAATAAAGTAGTTTTTCATTAATTTTTGTTCGTCTCCTCCATGAAATGTATATGTTATTCTTGTACCTACTGGTTGTTGTCTTAAGTCGAATTGTGTATGGTGGATTATTTTTATCAACTTTGTCATGTGAATTAATTTTCGTTCGAAATAGATATAACTATTACAATTGAGAGTTGGCATAATTGTATTATAGAAATTCAAATTTATAAATTATAATAATATATTTTTACCAACTCAATTTTGTAAACAATAAAACAGATATAATGAAATAAATATGCAGGGTGTATTTATAGTGTGATGAAGTGCAGTAACTATTAATTAATTATGGAGGTAGAGTAGTGATGTTAATTTGTCGAAAATGACATTCTTTATTTGGCAATCTTCTTTGCTTTATGGAGAGGGCCAAGTAAGTCTTCCAAAGCGTTAATTACAATGCTTGTTTGTTGCTTCTCTTCAACCTTGTGTAATAAGAGATTAGACATGTGTAATTACTCAAGTCCATACGTGATAAGAAAAATCATAATTTTACGTGTCATCAACATGATATATTTAAGAAATTATTGTTAGAAATATCAACAAAATTTGGGAAACTTAAAAAATGATAAATACTAATGAATTAAAAATATTACAAAGATACATGATGAACTTTTATAAATTAATTGATACAAACTCGAAAATAGTTACGGCATATTAAGCCAAATTGTCTGGCTGGTTCTCCAGGACGGGCTCCCGACGAGGGGCGTTTTGGCGTTTATGGGAGCCATTTTGATTGGTCATCGGTTGTGTGTTCTTTGTGATAGGAGGGAGGAGACCAGTGAGCACCTCATGCTCTCATGCAGGTGGACGGAGAAGTTCTGGAATGAGGTGCATAAGTGGTGGGGAGTTCCGTTTACTAGCTCGCAGTCGGTTCTCGAGTTTTTCATGGGGTGGAGTGCTAGGGACGGGGTGAGGGAGTTGAGGAGAGCTTGGAGCAGGTTGATTACCATGGATTTTTGGTACATTTGGGTCACCATAAATGGCAAGATTTTCAAGGGAGAGGCGAAGACGCCAACGACCGTTCTCGGATCACTGCAGATGCGCTCTTACTAGCTGATGCAGGCAGACGAGGGACGCGTGATTCAGGCTTGGAAGGGGGAGCGGGCGCTTTCCAGCTGGTGCGCTAACCGGATGGCGGTTTTGGGTTCCCTTTGATGTTGTCACATGTATTTTTCTTTGGGCTGCTCGCCCTAGTTCTTTGTATATTTTTCTCGTCGTTTATAAAAAAATTTGCTGATAAAAAAATTTCTTCAAGTGTATTCGCTTTCCCTCGGGTGTTGGAATCAACGAGCGTACATCTCTCAGAATACAACGACTTCGAATCATGACTGTACACCAAATATCTAGTTTTGACGAATTTGAACTTGTGTCTTTCTCTATCATCGGCAATTTCAAGTTGAAATCTGTAATCTCCTCTCCCATCTACATAGACCTCCGCCTCATCGTCTCAAACCCTACCTTCATCCGCGGCATCTCCCAAATCCTAATCTCCTATGTCGCCTCCGCCTCATACGACGACGTCTGCGGCGTCCCCTACACGGCCCTCCAGATCGCCACATGCGTCTCCACCGCCAACGACATCCTCATGCTCATGCGTCGTAAGGAGGTTAAGGACTACAACACCTCCAAGGCCATCGAGGGCCATTTCGAGCCTGACCAACTCTGCCTCATCATCGAGGACCTCGTCACTGGCGGCGCCTCCGTCCTCGAGACTGCCGCCCTGCTCCGTGCCGAAGGCCTCAGGGTCACCGATGCCGTCGTGCTCATCGACATGGAGCAGGACAGGAGGGAGAATCTCAAGAACAACAGGATCAAGCTTCCAAACCATGATCAAGCTGAGTGAGATGGTGAGGATTCTGAGGGAGAAGAGGAAGCTCGAGGAGGAGATGTAGAAGACGATGGTGAAGTTTGTGGAGGAGAATCGAAAGGTAGTGGTTCCCAAGCCGACGCCGCCAGTTAGGGTTAGGGGGGGCGCCTTACGAAGAGAGGGCTAAGTTGGCCAAGAAACTGACGGGGAAGAGGTTGTTCGAGGTGATGGTGTGGAAGGAGAGCAATCTTTTCTTGGCGGCGGATGTGGCCACCGCGGCCGAGCTGCTCGATATTGCCGAGAAGGTTGGACTAGAGATTTGCTTATTGAAAACCCATGTGGATATATTACCTGATTTCACACCCGATTTTGGTTCCAAACTTCGCTCGATTGCTGAGAAGTATAATTTCCTTAATTTTGAAGATCGTAAGTTTGCCGACATTGGCAACACAATACTATGCAGTACGAAGGAGATACCTTTCACATATTAGATTGGGCAGATATAGTCAATGCTCACATAATCTCTGGTCCTGGTATCATTGATGGATTGAAATTGAAGGGTTTGCCTCATGGCATAGGCCTTTTGTTGCTTGCCGAAACGAACTCAGTTGGTAACTTTGCAACATGAGAGTATACAACTGCAACAATGAAAATTGCAGTAAATCGCTCTGATACTATGTAAGTTTTTGAATGTTTGATATGTTGTTATTATTACTAGTCAAATATATAGAAGGTACAATATGTATCGGTAGGAATACAAAAGTGAAAACACTAATGGAGAATGAATACAAATTAATACACAATAACGATAAATATGACTAACACATTAAGGTATTAATATGATTTTTAATATATTTTTAAACAATCCTCCACACCACATGAATGGAATTGAGTGATGCCAACAAAAAAACGACACATAATGACTCGACCAGACTCGACACAATATAGTGATAGGTTATACGGTTAATACACGTAGAAGATAGGCGATGACACTTTTGAACATTTTCTTATAAAGACATGTCGACTTTGCTGGCTAACCAATAGACGTGATGTCATTGAATTGTTCTGTTGTTTGTATAAATGATAGCTTGCCTCGCACAAGCATCTTCCTGACTCAAGTTCAGTTCCCATGAACATATTCATTTTGGTCGTGAACATCGTCCTAGTTCTGCAAGTGTTTGTAAATGATTTATCCCCTCAATCATCATTTAAAGTGACCCCATTTCTCTCTCACATTGGTAATTTTTTATTTAAGAGTAACTTATTTTACTATTCTCGAAACATCAATAATTTCGACGCGTACTAATTACTAAAATCTCAAATGCTAACATTTTCTATGGATGTCACTGTTTACATCATTAAAATAGGGCGAGGGAGACTCTCACAGTAACCTCACTCAGTCTTAATAGTTAAGTTGTCCTTTTGAACCAAGATTTTGGGATCTCCACTCAACATGATTGTGTTTCTTCTGTCTCGACTTTGTAACTCCATATTGGATGCATTCTCAACTTGATATTTATCTAACCATTTGGTACAAGCTCTACTTGGATTCTAAGTAGGTCACTAAGGTTCTTTATCTTATTCCTAGTTGTTTATGAGAGGTTGGACTAGGAGTGGACCTAGGTAGAATTTGAGAGATCGATCTCGTGGAGTTCTATTGGTTCGAAGATTGTTGACCTTAAGGCGGTCTTTAGTTCACTATAATTTTTGAGAGAGTTTGTTGACTCGAGATTAGCCTTTATCCAATGCCGATAGGCGGATAAAGTAGGTATAACATAGGAAAAATACAAGCATGCTAATTTGAACATTTAATCGTAATTGGAATACTAATGAGCATAGGTTTAGCACCATTGATTTCTCCCATTATTGGACTATAACCTTGTTAAATTAGTCACTCATTTTGTTTACTACTCGTCTTTTATTTCGTTACTTATTGAAGTCATTTCAATTTACATAAGCACATTATCCCGTGAACACCCACATTTTAATCCATGTACTTTTCGTATTTTATTACTTGCTCGACTGCGTATACTTGTGTGCGTCAAGAAGCGCCGAGCGGTGCGCTCGCACTTTGCCCCAACACATATATAATTATAATACCTAAAGTAATACTTATAATCATCTAATCATGCAATTGACACAAAATCCATTCAACTGACCATTAACCTAGTCCTTACTTACAAGATTAGCTACACATGATCATATACAAACAAACAAACATGGAGAAACAAACTATATAAACTAAGAGAGTTAAAGAAAACTTCACTGAACTGATCAATAATCTTCAAATACACAACCAAATCTTCAAGCTCACAAGCTTTCTCTCTTTAGATTTTAGAGTTTCTCTCATGGTCTTATAAAAAGTGAGAAAAATGAGAATGAGGAGAAAAAGAATCTCAAAACCCTATAACAAGAGACTATTTAAACCTATGCACTAAAAAGAGGTGGAAAAAAAAAACAGTTTCACACAAAATGAATCTTCATAGCCAAATAGCCAAACAATAGGGTTGATACCCCGTTTGTTTTACTGGCAGGTCCGCACTGGGTAGCTACCTCGTCAGTCACTTAACCTTATTTGTTCCAAATTGTCAGTCTCATATGCAAAAAGATCATTTTTCAAATTTGTACATCTTTTAGTTATCTTCATTTTGGTATATATTTTTTCTTAATTCAGACTCTAGATGAAGAATATGTGGTCTTCGCAAGATTTGTCGCACTTCAAGATTTTCCTAAGTTGTTTTTGGCTCAATTTTCTCCATTTCACCTCAAAACCTAAAAATATAGTTTGTGAGTGCTTTAAGACACAAATAGTACTCAAAGTTATCAAAACCGAGATGAGATGAAGTTTATGTGCGAAGTTTTGTCTCGAAATGAGACGAAAAATACTTTTATATCAATACGTGTTATGTTTTCAAACCCAATAAAAAAAGATTTATAATAATATTTTACAAGAATATCAAAGTCTTCACTTATTAATTCAATTTTTTAGATAAATTGAATTTTATCAAAGTTTGGCAGTCTCGTTAATACTCTCATGTTTTGACTAAAGAGTTTATATATTGATTCACATGCAAAGTTTAATATATTATAAGTTATTTCAATCACACATTTTAAGAACTACTCAAATTTCATATCTAAAAAAACATAAACCATATTACCTCTTTATGCATAGCTCGCCACTATAACCTCTACTTACTAATTTGTGAAATCGTTACGAGCCTGGGTGAAATAATGTAGAACATAAGTGAATTTGGAGTAAGATGAAAAGAATTGTACTAAAATAAATAAAAATATAATTGCAGCTAGGTACATTAAACCAAACACATTTTACACATCAGTATACCAACATTGTTTTGATTTTGTTAGCTCACCAAAATTAATATTTTTGCACTGTTTTTAAAATAAACCAACGGCTTCGTCCTTAACCAACTTGTACGATGACAAATTCGGCATGAAGAAGGTGAATTTCGTGAGTTTGAAACACCATTGCCTGGATTACTGATGTGTCAAAATATGTATTTAGAGTGAGCTGACAAGATAAAAAAAATTGAGTGCATTATAAGTGCAAAAATTGTTTAGTTAAGTGTACCGGTTACAATTACCTGGTAAATAAATGATATACGCTTTGAACCGTTGACAACAAAGGGCAAAGTTTTGGGATGTTCCTATAAATGCAGCATCTCTACCGTTCAGCTTCAGCATATAGAGAACATATCATACACGTGTAGGGCCGATGTTCGGCCTCGCTAAAGCCATAATCCAAAACCTATTGCTGATTTGTTACAAATACAAATAGCATCAATTTAAAAAAGCGTGCCGTTACGAAACTACCCCAACCTTCCCTCCCATTTCTCACCTCCTCTCCCACTTGTCTGTGCTCCTTAGGGTTTCACCGTTTCGCTCCCAAATCAAAGAATCAACCTCCCCAATTCCCCCAAATCGATTCCAATTTCGCACTCCGATCATGTTTCTGGCGCCGAACCCTAACGATTCGAGTCCCTCCGACGACCAATCGTCTTCTCCGCTTCACCTACCCATGCTCAAAGACTCAATCTCCATGTTCCTAGCTCAGCACAGTCGCGGGGCAGTGGATTTCTCCGACATCGGCGACGTGTTTCTCCGCCGCTTCCCGTATTTGCTCTACACGAAGCTCGAAATGGTGTGGTTTTACTCGGCAATGCGATTCCACACGGCCGCTAAGTCGCTAGCTCATGAGCCTTCGGCTAGGTTGTTGGCTACCAAAGACTTGTTTCAGTTTCTGGTGTCTAGGTCTCCTCCCGTCTCCGATCTCAAGAAGATCGCTCTGCTCGCTCCGGTGGTCTGCGAGCTGTGCCATTTGGCGAGGGAGAGGAAGGATTTGAGTGGTGACATTAGGGTTTTTGTTGAGGAAGGGTTTGCTAAGTACATTGGCATGTTCTTCATCTTGGAGCCCGGGGAGGAGAGCGAGGAGGAGAGGCTGAGCTCGTTTTTCGCCGATCTGGTGCGTGTGTGGACTGTTGATAGGCCCGGGGAGGGGATGAGTGTGTTTTTCCCGATGGTCAGCGGTGAGGTTTGTGATGTGATTGGGGTGGACTGTGAGGTCGGGTGCATAGCTGGGCTTGTCATGACGGAGGCATTCTTGTTGGTGTTGTGCTTGAAGTTTGGTTCAGGGAGTTCGAAAGGGGATATGCATTGTTGGGCGGTTCAGACCATTGCTAATTTTAAGAGTTTCTATTTTGTTGGTGAGGATTTTTCTTGGCTATACTTGATTCAAATTTTAGATTCATTATGTTTTTGTTTATCAAATTGGTATTAAACAACCCTATTATCTTTAGTGGACAGTTGTTATGCAATGTAGATTGTGATAGCATGTTCTGGTGATTAATTTAATGCTTGTTCTACACTATTTTTGAACTGGGAATATTTGATAACTGGTATAGAACTTACATGTTATGTTGGACGCAACTGATTTCAGCCTGGTACATTAATTAACTGTTCAGCCTAGTGCTGTTATATGTATCATCTTTTTTGGCTATTGTGTCGTTCCAAAATAGTAACCATTATGAACAGTAGCACTGTTCTTGGTTATTGATTACTTATGCCAAAAGTGGACGGTTCTGCGAATTGTTGGGCTCGAGAATACTACTCTTCATTCTGATTTAGGGAAAATATGGTTATTTTAGCTTTAGATCGTTGAGTGATTGTTTCTTTGTTCTGTTTTAACCGTAGTGTTTATCTTCCTGATTCATTGTTGTTGCATACCAGATGCTCTTCTTAGGATGCTTTCAGAGCCAGTTTTGCCTGTCACCTTCCTATTGGTTAGTTTGTTTACTATTCACATTTACTTTTCTGTTCATGCCCTTGATTTAGAAGATGATAACATTCAGGAACTATTTGTTACGTCCAGGAAACGGTGTATGTGCATGAGAAGTATAACATGTGATTATGATTATATTAGCTACCACTCAGAAGTAAATTGCGGAGAAAGTAGGCATATTGCTACCATATTGAGTGCATAGTGCAAACATAAGGACACTTACTCGATATTGCTCCATATTTTGTGTCGTATGTCAGACATTCACATTCAAGTTCTTTCTTTCTTTCTTTCTTGTCCTGTTCTTTTTTTTGATATGCAATAATTGAAGACATCCTACACTACTATTTCTTGTCCTGTTCATATTCAATTTGTATGGACTATGGAGTTTAAGCCTTGAAAAACGAATAGTTACTCACCTGCCTCCATTTTGTCATCAAGATGACCATGCTTCTTCATATTTCGTTGTTCCGACTTCCCAATTTTGTAAGCTCATTGTTAACTTCAATATGTTAGCATTAAGTCTTTTTGAGGTTGGCAGTTACCTTGCTGAAAATCTTGGCAAAGCCAAATTATAGCAACTTCCCCTTTGTAATTCTTGGTGTTCTTCTGCAGAATCAAATTAATCAAAATTCCATTTATCTTTTCACTGAATAATGAGCATATGAAAACATTTCATTGATATTGAGATTTTAAATGTATTATTTCACACTGTTAATAAAATTTTGTCTGTGTTGCAGAGTTCTGAGGATGAAGTTATTATAAGAGAAGTCCTCTATGATGCAGTGGGTAGAGTGGATTATTCATTCCTAAATGGAGCCCAGTTACTCCCCAAGCATCTGAAACATCTTACCATGAGTTGGTTGTTTGTTGCTAATAAGGCCATGCTATCTGGGTGGTATGGAAAAAAATAAAAGTTGCAAATTCCTTGAAGTTTTTTACTGCAATATCTCCTCCTGTGGATAATTCTTGTATTTTCTGTGGCTGCAGGGAAAATATTGACAAGACTAAACTCACACGTTTTATAGATACTTTCAAATCATCATGCTTGACCTCTTGTTTGGTGAACTGGGTCTTGATTCAGGCTGGAACGGAAGGAAACATGAATATGCTAGCTGATTCCTTTGAAACTCCTACAACTATCATCAGTGAGTTGCTCTGATGACAGTCTGACTTCAATATGTTTCACAATTATAGCATCTGCAACTTTTGAGCTCCCATTGTAATGGCATGTTTAGATGATTGTTAAACTATTATACAATGTGGAGAGGCTACTCTTTTATCATCACAGAGATATTACTGCTGACAAATCCTGTAACCTGCTTTTCGGCGGAAATGATGACAGCACCCTTTTTGCCGATTACACTGATATGCGGCTAAACTAGGAAAGCTTCGTGTAATAGATCCATATTTTCAATTGTTTATGATGTTTGTTTCTGTAATTTAATTACACTATGATTTCCAGATTTCGTTCGAAGCTGTGAAGTTCGAGGGGTGACATTTTTTGACAAGGAGGACTCCAAGAACCCATGTTGTAGTCTCTTCCAGTACCCCAATAAGAATAGTGGAGAGGAAGATAACTCTGATGATGCGGATATGGTGATGGATTCTGTGGATAACAACACACTACCAGCCATCACCGGGGCTATGGATCTAGCAGAATTGGAGACAAGAAAACGCAAGGAAGGAGGGAGAGACGCACATCCTGAGTTTGCCAAGCATGATCTGCCCGGGGCTTTAAAGAAACAGAGGCCTTTGCATTGGGATGAAGATATGAGCAGTGGGAGCGAGGTGGATAACCCCCGAACTGACGATGACATGGAACAGTAAGGTAAAGATTTTGTATAATTGTAGATGGAGAATGAAACCTATTTTTGTTGTCTCGATCACGGAGCTGTTAGAAGGAAATATTAGGCATCACTGACTAGCTTACAAGCTTTAGATTAAAAAGCTATCCACCACACCACAAATTGTTGTAGGAACAATTAGTCGTTTCAAGCAGTGGTTGAGGTGATCTTGTAGATCTGATCTGAGATCATTGTTATGTTGTAGACAAAATGGTACTCTCTCTGTGTCTATCCTCTGCTCAGATTTATATACTAATTTGTTTGCTGTTAAAACTTAAATATAGCATTTGTCTTCGTGGGCCGTTTTTTGTTGTTGGTGTTAGACCGTATCGATTAAGCTCCGTTCGTTGTGGCTATTTTTTATTTTATAATATTTAAATTTTGGATTTTTGGTCTAAAATAGAGAAGTGGATTAATTATATTAGGTCTACTTTGAGATGTCAATTAATTGTTCTATCTGGTCAGGTTTAGACCACATGCCCTCCCTTGCCTTGCTTTACAAACAATATTTCAAAACAATTTCATGTATTTGTCACTTAAATTGCTGATACCATCTAATAAATTCTATTTAACATTTCTATTATTTATCATAACAACCCGCACTTGACACGTCTTTCGGTCCATGCAACATGAACAATATAGCCCAACAATCAAGGCCTAGTAATAGAAAGGTCGAACTCAAAAAAGGGAAAGAAAACAGAAATGGAGATGCGGGGTATCGATCCCCGTACCTCTCGCATGCTAAGCGAGCGCTCTACCATCTGAGCTACATCCCCAATGAAATAGCATTAATATAGTTACTATAATGTTACAAGAGTTTCAAGCTATGGCATGTGATTACGTATCTGTCATTTATTAGAAATAGATAGCCCACCGACACTTAATATTACGCAATTACATTCAAGGAACACCAAATTTAAACGTGTAGAAATAAACTTTGACTATCACACTATAATTTTTAAACTATTTTTTTCGAAAACCCAAATTTGTTAAAGCCTAACATGCATCAAAAAGAAACACTACACTTAAAGCTGGTGAGATAAAAACAAATGGAACAAACTTAATAATAAAAGTACCAGCTTTGTAGCCTGCCTGTTATGAAAATAAACCGAAATAAACTCAAAAACTGGAAAATAAATAAGCACCATCAAGCAGAACTCCTTAATAAATATCATTTGATAACACTATTTAAAATTAAATACTACATATATTAGATTATGTACTGAATATATTCTTTTTATTTGAAAGCAAAAAATAATAAAGAGATTGCAAGCAAATTTGGGTCCTTAAAATTAAGGTATAATAAACCTTGAAGAATCGCAAGTCAAAGTGGGTAGCCCCACGCATGCTAACAATGTAAGTCACTTAAAAACGTGCCCTTCGTTGACAATCTCATGCCTATATACCTATTTAAATTATTCTTCACCAATTTTCAAATCCTCATTTTTTTCAACATTATATTCTTCGAAGAAATAGGAATGTCGGCGAACTTTTAACTCCCAAGACAAATTCTGCCCCAAGTTGATTATTGTATTTCTCCCCCTCCAAATCCAATTTGTCTCAACTCTATCATGTACAGACAATACTCGTCTCTAATAACCCGATCAGTCTGAAGTTGATTATTATTTTTGACTTAATATGATGTAAATTGTTAATTTTTTAATATATCAAGTGAAGGTATATATATTTTTCGCGCAAAGACCCCAAAAATGAATTTTGCACCTCTTTCAAAACCTGACTGGTTTTGAGAATATAGTCTCATATTGAAAGAATATGAAATCAAAGGGTTGTGTATAAAGAAAATTGTCAAACCCAACTAATATCCTTTTTGAGCTGTCAGTGGAGCCCGATCAGTTGTGGAGCTCTGCCTAATATATACAACTCAGTTTTACATGGTACCAAAACATGTCGATTTTGACCTGTGTTTGTGGGCCTTGCCTCTCTGTGGCTCCGCTCCACTGAAGCCCGATATTGCTTAAGTTTTTAGTTGTGAAGCCCGGCCCGATATATGCAACTCAATTTTACAGATTAATCTCCAATTTTTTTATACTGGCCCGATCTTATTGATGACGTAAAGTCTCCATTACCATTAGATTTTTAGATTTGTAGTGTTTTGTCATCTTTATATTCCATATCCTAATATCTCGTACTAAAATATTTTTCAAACAAATAGAGAAAAAGACAGCATTTTTTCTGCGTTTTATATAGATTAATAAGCAAGCATATTGTTTGCAACGCATGATTCGTACAAATTGACATTTCGTTTTATTGATGCTTGGGTTGGTTTCAACGAACATTGTTTACCATATATTTAAGACAGCAATGCAGTTATTGTTAGCATTGGTGTTGTAATTGTTTTCTGCTAACTGCCGATAGTTATAGTTATGTTAAATAATTAGACTGAAAATGTATCGACATGGATTGGTTGTTAAATAGGATTAGGAGTTAAGTGATCATTAAAAACTATGCTAACTAAGGTTTCGTTCCTTCATCAACTTCTTACCAGAAATGTTCTAAACTCATCAGAGTCAAAGATTCGAAAATCCACGCCTTCACAAATCACAATTAAACACCTTACTTAAAATTAAAGTAATTAACTTCTCAACCTCAAGCACGCATGAATGTAAACTAGTCGACTATAGTTTTAAATTAATTTTATAGGTTTTGGCTTAGTTTAAAGAAAATTACTCGACTCAAACTCAAACTCAACCTCAAATGGGTTTATATTAAGCCTGAGTTGACCAAAAAAATAGTTCAACTCGAATCCAATTTAAGTTAGTTTGATTGATCTATTTTTTGCTACATGAACTATTTATTAAAAATTAAAATTATATTAAATAAGAAATAAAACTAATTAGTTATTAAACTATAAGTCGGCTAGCATGACTATTGTGACTTAAAAAGTTAGACACGAGTTCGGCTCGTTTATTAACTAAGCAAACTTATTTCAACAACTCGATTTTGCCTCGAACACTATTGGAAATTGCATTAACGGTGGCGTACCAAGTAAGCCTCCATAAGGGTGAAAGTACACCGCTTATGATGTGCGATTATTGACATTACTAGAAATTGTTTTAACGGCGGCATATGCGATACACCATCGTTAAGCCTAATTAAAAATGTCGCGGCGGGCACCAGACACCGCTATTGCAACACCACATATGATGTGCCGATGTTAACGGTTGCGTACTTATGTGTTATTGGTTGCGACAGACTTAACAATGGCACACCTGTTATAGTTATACGACATATTTGCATTGTACGTCATCATTGTAACAGCGGTGCATTATGCAAGTTCGGCGCGTTATAACGACAATATACCATATATTTGATATCATGTATAAACAATTTGATTGAAGGTTGATGAGTGATTTAAATTTTTAAACATTGATATTGAAACCGACAATATATTATTAAATAGTTAATTATAAGTAAAGATATGTTTACCATTAAAATCAATGAATAATTACAAGTAGTATTCAAGTTGAGCACATCATATTTAATCTACTACTAAATTTCGCTGATGATTAAAGTTTTGTTTTCGTAAGTTCCTATTGAACAACTTCAGTAGACAAAACCATTAATTTTGATTTTCTACTCAATAGCAAAAGTGAATGAAGTGACATAGACATTTTATATAAATATATATGCGATTGTTAATTCCAATTCTCATGTTGGGGTATCTTGTTCATTGTATTGCCAATAAAAAGAATAATTAAAGGCTAGATTTTTTTATTCTTTACCAATAAAATATAATAAAACTTTAAGTTTAAGAATAACGTATAATCACAGGTGTGTTGCTCAGAGATTGAAGGTATGTCATTATTTATTTTGGGATATTTTTGAGTCAAGTAGAAACAAAATGTTGAATTTAAAATCAAATTATAATGCTCTTAAATTAAATTAACGCATTAAAATATTTGGTCATACTTTAAATTTGATTTTTTTTGAGAAACTTTAAATTTGAATTGAAATATTGTAGAATATACTATTCATGACAAAAACGAAATATGATATTATATTTAAATAAAATGTTGTACTTGCTAGAGAGTATATATTTATGATTGCAATTCAGTGTTAGCTGTGTGGTGTGGCCTATGTGGATATTTTCTATGCAGGGCAAGCACAAACATATATATTAATAAAATGTTGACATATGAATAACAATTAAATATATTTTTACAAGTAGATATGCTTATAAAAAATAACTATCCAATAATATATTTGAAAATTATTCATTTTTTAAGGAAAAACGAATTTTATTTATTAAATAACAACTAACCCGACATCAAGTCGAACAGCTGAACCTACAAATGGTGGGACAGACCCCTCATCATAATTCCAGCTACTGTTAATTAATGTAAACTTGGTCAATTCGTGAGCCATTTGATTATAGGAACGACGAGCAAACAAAATAGAGGAATCTAACCCGAGAGCAACGATAATGCCCACAAACATGTTTCTAGCTTGTTTCATGTGCCGGACGTGATCCACCACCCTAAGGCAATCAGATTCAATTACCACCATCGTCCAGTTCTTTCCTCTTGCCCATGACAAAACTTCTCTGACATCTACGGCCTCCACCTCTTCGGAATGAAGATGACCAGAAAAGCGTCTACAAAGAGCTCCCACATTTCGACTCTCTAAGTCCCTACAGACAAGCCCTACGCTCCAATATCCCCTATATGCATCTATTCCCCTATAAACATTTATCTTTAGTATTCATGGGTCTGGAGGGATCCAGACTGTCGGGGACGCTGGTTGACCTAGCTCTCGAAGATCTTCCCGAGGGCTTTGATGCTGCCCAGATTCTCTGGATCCCTTTTGTCGTCGCTGCCACCCTCGCCCAATGGAAGGCTTCCCTTTTCCAAACAAGTTGATTTCTCGCTCCTCATAATGCCCAAAGAGTGATATCCCACATGCTTGCTTCTTCCTCCCCTTCACCCAAGTCCAGTCGCTCATTATTGGGTCTGACCCCATTTTCCTTCCTTGTAGGAGTCTGTCTCCCCAAATAGCTGCCACCACTGTACACTTGAAGAATACATGACTCATCGTCTCGTCCGAATTTCCACAAAGGGGACACTTGGTGATTATTGGGAGCCCCTTCTCAGCCAGGCGTGTTCTAGTCGGGGGTAAGTTCGAGATAGCCCTCCAATTGAAAATTTTGACTTTGGGCGGGACTCGCAACTTCCACACCTCCCTCTAGCCTGTTGGTTGCGTTGGCGATGTCCAGATTTTACCCATATGGCAGAGAGCTCTGTAGGCGCTTTTGACAGAGTATTCCCCCGTTTTTTCCGTATCCCAATACCAATTGTCCATGGTTCCGTACCAGCTAAGAGTGATGGACAAATTTTATTTCCCGTATCTTGGTCGAAATGCTCTCTCACCTTTCCTTCATCCCAAGCTCTGCACTTTAGTGTGAATAACTCAGATACACGCATGTCTACTGGGATTGCGAACCCCACACTGATTGTCGTGTTCTCCCCTCCTAACCACGAGGTCCCTTCCCTTCTCTCTGACAATTGATATGCCCTCACAGATGACTCTCCAAACAAACTCGGGATATTCCTTACGGAGCATTAAGGAATGAAGATTGGGAGAAATACTTGGTCTTGAGCAGTCTACTCGGAAGCGACTCACGCTTTGTCGGGATCCTCCAAGCCTGTTTTCCCAGGAATGCCAGATTGAACTCCTTGAGATTGAGGAATCTCATCCCTCCCAATTCTTTGTGCTTGCATAGGTCAGCCTGCTTTCGCCACAAGATTCCTCCCCTTCTCGAATTTTCATTCTACTAGAATTTGTTGAACATCTTCCCTATATCGTCTAGTAGTCTTTGGGGAAACAGAAAGACTTGCATAGAATACGCCGGATGGCCTGTAAGATCAATTTAATCATCACCTCTCTCCCTGCCAAGGACAGAAATATGGTGCTCCAAGATGTCATTCGTCTGACAATGCGCTCCTTTATGTAATCCAGTGCCTGCGATTTGTTCCTCCTTACCATGTTGGGGAGGC
This sequence comes from Geranium brycei, assembly GCA_036897365.1. Lineage (NCBI taxonomy): Eukaryota > Viridiplantae > Streptophyta > Magnoliopsida > Geraniales > Geraniaceae > Geranium > Geranium brycei. The sequence continues at coordinate 1,116 of JAYMTP010001320.1, read as the reverse complement.
CTGAATAGGTAGACGATTCTCATTCCTCCCTGAAGCATAATCTAGATGTAATTTCTTCCCTTAGTTCCTGGGGTGATAAAAAAATGACGTTTTAGCCCGATTAATTAGCTGACCCGAACCCCTCTCATACATGAGGAGGAACCAGACTAACTTTTCCGCCTCCCCCCGAGTTGCCATGCAGAATATATAGCTATCGTCAGCGAACATGAGGTGAGAAACCGCTGGCGTTTCCTTTGCTATCTTGATCCCTTTAAGTTGCCCCACTATTGCGAACTCTTGAAGGAGAAGAAAGAGTTTCTCTGCACAAACTAGGAAAAGATAGGGGGAGAACAGATCTCCCTGGCGAAGACCACTTGATGGATTCCGAATTGGGATCACGTGTCCTGACGTGGTAACCGAGTATGTGACTGTAGAGACACATGTTAGGATAAGCTCGATCCACCTTTGATTGTATCTGAGAACTTGCATCATTTGAAACAAAAAACTCCATTCCACCCTATCGTAGGCTTTACTCATGTCAAGTTTAGGGGCCATCAGTCATCTGTTCCCTTGGGCCTTCCATCTCACGTGGTGTAGAACCTCGGACGCTATTATTAAGTTATTTGTTTATAAGTCAGTCTGGAACAAAAACACTCTAGGATGAAGGGATAATCCCATACAACGATTCCTTGAATCTGTTGACCATCACCTTTGATATGATCTTGTATATCACGTTGCACAGTGATATCGGTCTATAATCTCCCAGGGACTCTGCGTTCTCCTTCTTTGGAATTAGCATTATATTTGTCTCATTTGCTCCATCTGGAAGGGATCTTGAGAAAACAAAATTCTGAACGATTTTCGACAAGGACTGATTTCATCATTGGCTAGTTTGCCTTATAGAAGCTCGGGTTTAGCCCGTCTGGTCCCGGGGACTTGCACGAATCCATCCTTAACAGTGCCGCTCTCACCTCCTCCTGTTCTACTAGTCTTAACAGAGAATTTTTTTGCTCAGCTGAGATAGTGGAACAAGCGAGCTCCACCACCTCCCTACAATCCACCCCTCCCCGGTAAAGAGACTTCCATAGAATTCAGAGATTTCAGCCTCAATGCCCGTACCCTATCCCACTGTAACAC